>JAUZNJ010114231.1:0-19763 GCA_034780135.1 Jordanella pulchra | reverse complement strand
CAGGATTGTAGCTCTGCAGCATTTGGATGCATCAGACCTCAACTGATGTTTAAACTCACAGAAACCCACACGGGGTCCATTCAACAAACCCGAATCACCTTAAAGTGACGTCCTTCCACCTCTTCATCTTAGCCCTTTGCTGAAAACATGAAGCCTCTGCGCTGATGATCAGGGAGGCATGTGGCAGGATTATCATCATCCCTGGAGATCAAAAGATTACAAATAATAACGGGAACCGGAGGAGGGGAACACGGGCCACATATCTGCACAAAGCAGGCAAACCTGTCCCAATGTAAAGACAAACGGACCTGGTCCGACTGGCTCAATGTTTGTTCCTTCAGAACAGAAGCTGCTGCAGGGGAACATTTGGCTGAAAATCCCTCCATCAACAGGGACTGACAGCAGGGGAAAAATCCATCATGGTGGCTGCGTCTCTGAAAGCAGCGTCAGAATGATGCAGCAGTTTAATACGGTTCCTGTCTGCAGGCTGATGGTGTTTAACAGCAGGAAACAGACGTCTAAGCTTCTTAGGCAGAAATGGAGCATCCTTCAACTTCTGTCTTTTAATAGAAAACAGCCATAGAACCAGAATTCACAGACGCAGTTTTATTTTTCATCCAAAGATTACAGAAGATTAATTCCAAATGTTTGCGGAGTTTCCTGTCCTTCGTTTTGGAGGACAGGACACTGGGTCACTGAACTTCCTCTGGGAGGGAAATGACTCTATTGCCGACTTTAAACAAGCTCTGCACTGGTGGCATCATGATGCCCTGGTGTTCCTAAAGCGGTTAGAACTTCCTGAAAGTCCAAAGGCTCAAATCCATTTCTCTTGTGCGAACAAGTTCCTTGCACATGTTCTACACTGGAGTCTGTTTTTGTTGGTAAATAATAAAAGCTGCCGATTCTGATTATCTTTAACGACCTTCCGTACGATTGAAATAGAGGAGGTGCCAGATTGTTTAACCACTTGCGCTCGAAGGTGTCATAAATTCAGCACTTCTGACAGAAAAAAATCCCACCAAACCTGCTAAAGAATGACCAGTTTATGCACATCCATGCGACGAGAAAAGGCTCCTCTAAATGATGCAAACAATTTTAAATCTAAGCAGCTAAATAAAGGAAAATCACTTTTTGTTTCAAGCTAACTGTAGTGTTTTTATTTGAGCACAGACACCAATATGGCTCCTTCAGAGAGCTGCCTGGATTTATCACCTATAATCCCCCTAAATTGTTTACGTTTCCCAATTTATGCATGAAATTAGTTGCAGCGGTTGATTAGATGCTGCACTATGGTTTCCTAGATGACTTAGTTTGTAGCTGTATACTTTCAAAGAAACATTTACATCTCAAAGTCCATTTTAGGTGATTTTTTTGGCTGTGTTTCATATCCATTGACTGAGTGTGGAGTTTTAAACAAGTATTTTCCTAATGTGGAATCAGAACAAATCCAATAAATAAATTAGTTCCTAAAATTGATTGAATTCAAGTTTTCAAGCAGATTTACTAAAAAGAGGCCTTGAGGAGACTATCTGTGCCTGTAGGCCATGGTGAAGAAAAGAGTATAAATCTCTTTATTTAGGTTTAACCTAAATCAGATCTCTGACACTGAGGTGTTCCCCTGCAGGATGGCCTCCTCCTCCTCCTCCTGGAGTAGAGGGGCTGAGGAGGACAATGGATGGATAAACATTCAGAGAAGTTAAAATATTGAACTAATTATTCTGCCAGCATCCAAAGATCGATCTCCTTCCTCTGCAGAGGGAACCGAGTCACGTTGCCCAAGTTAATGATGTCTGTAGTCGCCTTCCCTCTTCAATAAAAAAAGAAATGAGCTAATTAACTGAAGTGAAGTTTTAATTTGCCGCATTCGCCCACTCCCACTCCCACTCTTTCTTTTTTAGATCCATTTGTTACATAACTGCAAACAATTTTTCCCATCCTCATGCATTGGAGGAACATAGAGAAGTTCTGACTTGACGATCCAAACCCCTCGTCTTTCTCCCACCTGGTTAAAGTTGACGCTGCGTTCAAACAGTGTGTTTCAGTCTGGATTAAATATTTTTCTTTTCCATCCTGTTGCAGCAGCTGCCGTAAAATCTGCCCCACTAAACATTTTATGCTCCCACCCGGAGTCATTCTGTTGGACCATTCGATATTCTCCCTCCAAGTGTTTTACTTATCCCACAGAAGGTGGACTGGAAAAGAGTTTTAACAGATACCTGGAAAGCAGGTGATCCGAGGAGGAAGATGAGGAGTGACACCTGCAGACGGTTACATGTAACTGCAAAGACCAAGAAATGATTAAAAACACTTCCTGGAAGACCTCCAGACTGGTCCATTTCTGAAGATTCATGCAGCAGATTGATGGACAAAAAACACGACTGAGTCGGACCCGGATGTCCTGCTCGTCTTCATCAAAAGGGTTCTTCCATGAAGACCTGGAGAGTCGGTGAGACAGGAGAGGAGGTCCCTGCTGAAGCTGCTGAACCCTTGAACTGCGTGGCTGATGGATGGAGGACTACGTCTGAATCCTAGTTTTTAGGTTTAAACCCTCGAACCTTGAATTCTATCTCAGCCTCTTCCTATAAAATAAACATACTGAGAGCTGAAGGAAAACCCGACTCTCTTCTGACCTGTGGTCTGATTACGAGTCTGTTTATCTGCTATGGAGTTAATTTTGGTCCATTATTGTTTCCAGTAAGGAACATGTTTTGTTCATGGAAATCTGCAAAAAACAACAACACAAAAACAGAAAGCAAACCAGAAATTAAATAGAAAAACATTTTATCTAAAAAAAAAAAAAAAGGTTGTAAGTGTAACTGCTACATTCTCAGATTTTTTTTTTAATTTTTATTTTTTTTCAGCTTGCTGATCATGCTTGTTTTTGTATTTGAAAAAGAGAAATACAGAAAAAAAATTAAAATGTAAAATATGCAAAAGATTTTTGACAAAAATAAAATTGAAAAATACGAACATTTTAAATCTGAGATGACAGCAAAATTACTCAAAAGCTGATTCAGATTAAGACATTTTTCAGTCCCATGGATTGCTTCTGGGCTGCATTTCCCCCCAGTTTTCATTACATGTTTCTTACAGCAATATTGGAACAAAATCTCCTCCACAACCTTCCTCTTGGTAAATGCTGCCCTCTTTTGCACAAACACTGCAGTGCTAGTTCTGAAATGTTATTTAAACAAACTAAATGTTAACCCTCAGCGTTGGCTCAAAAACAAACTGAATATTTATGGGATGTTTTCACTTGTTAGTGGGAAAAGTGCACAGCAGGAAGAGCTGGAAAAAAAAGACAAAAACAACAAACACTGATGACTGACAGAATATGAAAGGGAATTAAAAGAAATACAAAACTTTACAAATGCATTTTGTTTTTTTTCTCATGCTTTAAACAACACTGAATAACCCAAATAAACACTCTGGACTCCTCATTCAGTTTCATTACCAGAATATTTATTTTATTCTTTTTTCCTATTAAAACACTAGCTGCCATATTTGATAAAACAGCCAACGGCTAAGTCCTCCAAACAAATCTCCTCAGACAGGTCACAGGGTCTGTGGGCGTGTCCTTGGCTTGCTGCTTGTGGCATGACCAAGCTGTTGTCATGGCGATCGACATAACAGGAAGTCTCGTATTGCATCATTCAGAGGCCGGGGGACATTTCTTTAGCTCCGCTGCCTTGTTGTTATGAATATATATTCAGAATAAATAGACATAACAGCACAGTGGCGCCTCCTGGAGGGAAGTAAAGGTAACTGAAGGGGAAATAAAGTGATAATTACTGTAGCGAGAAAGGAACTTTAAAGAAAAGCTTTGGTTGGATATTTGGTTTTCTTGCAGAATCTGAGTTCAGTTTTCTTTCCGCCCACTAATTACAGCCGGCTGTAAATTAGCTGAGCAGGAAGGCAGGCGGAAGCAGCTCCTTCGACTCCAAAAAACACAAAAGCCATCTAAATTAGCACCTCAGACTTTTAAAGCTGCTCGAAAAAGGTAAAAATCACAAAGTTCTTTCAGCTTAAATGGTCCCAAACCATGAAAATCAGACCTAAAAGCTGCCATCAGTTATCAATCAGCTGAGAGATGCTTCCTACTGGTTTCCAGGATCACTATAAAAAGCTCTAAAGATGAACATCAACGCTTCAGCAAGAAAACCAGTCACCTTAGTTTCTAAGGAGATGAGGAATGTAGCAGGGGATAAAAAAAGAGGAATTAAATAAAAAAAAAAGACTTAAAACTGATTTGAAGTTTGGATAACAAAGGGAAAATAAAAGGAAGGCTGGAGCTGACCCTGACCTGGAGAACAGCCGCCGCTTTCAGCTTCAGCTCAGATTCCTCCTGATCCAGGAGCTCCATTTAAAACTAATCATGTTTCTTACTGTCAACAAATCCTCAAACATAACCACTGAGATCCCGCTTGAATAACCGGTTTAAACCTCCACCTCTCTGACTGTTTTACACGCAGTAGCAGCTGGAAACTTTTTACTTTTTTATCTGTTGACTTTTGGCACATTTAAACTACCAATAAAACTGAAGCGTACTGTAGGTTTCTGGGTTTTCTTAAACACTAAAAGGGCAAATAACAACAGGCTCCAGCAAATCATTTAACGACCAAGACTGTAAATGAAATGTTTAAGGGTTAATGAGGTTCTGTTAACAGAGGATCCAAGTCTGAGTGACTCATTCAAACTGTAAACGAGGCCAGTTGTTGATCTGGAACAGAACCTGTGCAGTTAAACTCTTTATGCAGTTTTTTTCCCCATCGTCTCATTTCCTTTGCCCCATTTTTGAAAGTATTTTTATATTGTTTAAAAGTAGGGATGCTCTGAAAATTCGGCCACTGAAAAAGTTTTGGCCTGCAATGACCGAAATATTTGCATCTTCAGGTTTTTGCCCGATAGACATTTAACGGCACATCAGCACCCAGAAACATGGAGCGCATGAAGAACAC
Source organism: Jordanella pulchra (assembly GCA_034780135.1). Taxonomy (NCBI): domain Eukaryota; kingdom Metazoa; phylum Chordata; class Actinopteri; order Cyprinodontiformes; family Cyprinodontidae; genus Jordanella; species Jordanella pulchra. The sequence goes on along the minus strand of JAUZNJ010114231.1, from coordinate 14,805 downwards.
TGAAGCATGAGGGCACAGGTGGCGGAGCAGTTTGTCAGCGCGGCAGACAGGTTTTCTGTCGCACATAATGGCATCAGCATCCTGAACACGAGAAGAATGTGACACGGAAAAGGAACACGCCCTGAACACGCCGCTCCGTCTGTGGAGGACCTGACTGAAAACACATGAAAGTATCCCAGTGATTCTGCTTCAGTAAAGGGCAGAACAAAAATACGTCAACGGGACATTAATATTAATGTCCCAGAAAAGCACTGGGAGAGCGCAGACCTCCGCCAAGCAGCTCATTCCCCCGATATGTTGTGACCTCCACCTTCACACCAGACCCAGATCATTCCCATAATTTAATCATTTGTCAATGGTTATAATACGCCCCTTCTGTGAAACGTTTAGCAAAATCCGCCCGACACTTTTCGAATTATTTATATAACAAACAGACAAACGCGATGAAAAATAACCTCCTTATCGGAGGTAATAAGTTTTTTTAATAGCGTTAGTAAACATCGCAGCCAAAAATACTGATTTTTTAAATAACTAACATCTTTCAGTGTTTCGGTTTTTGTCCAAGAATTTTCATCTCTGTGCTTCCCGTTTTAGAAGGATCACAAACAAGGAAGTAAACAAGCAGAAAGTTAAAAACATTTAGAAAATATCCTTTCCTGATTAACTGATGCCGCTGAGGCTGTTTAATCGTCGCTTTGATGGGAGAACGTCTCTCGGTTCTCTGCAGGAAGCCTGAGCTTCTTCTCTTAGTTCTAAGTTCCTCTGATTGGATTTTGACGGATTTGATTTTAAAACCGAAATGCTTTTTCGTTCATTTAGCAAAATCTAAATATTGGGACTTTCAATTTTTTTTACAAACATCTGAAAATGTGTTTATTCATCTACATGATTTGTTGACAATAAAAAGACAAAGTTCCTTTTATTAATGCAAACGAGCTTCACCTACAGGATGAGAACAACTGAGTTTGCTAAAGAACCGAACCGGATCCAAATAAAGTCATGTTTCCAAGTTCACTACATAACATCAAGAAAACAGAAAAAAATATATATATTTTTCTCTTTTATTATGAAATAGTGCTACAATGTACATTGCATTTTTTCTCCTGATTGCCCACAGTGTGGTGATGTGTGTCCTGATCTGTATTTCTGGTAAAAATGAAAAATAATTCAGCTTCTCCTGCACCACAGAGCAAAATAAGTATCCATCCTGATGGGCAACTTTCCTGTTAAAATCTGGTTCTTCATAAAAGCCTCTTTAGAAAACAACAGTCGGGTTTTCATGTGATTAAAAGGAGGAATCAGTCGAGCAGATGGACACTTATTAACAGCTCTCCTGTCTGTCTGGGTTTCACTCATCAGACCAAAACAACTTATGGAGGAGAATAAAATGAAAACAAAAATGAGGTAAAAGGACAAACATAAAAGAGAAAAACGTTAAAATGATGAAGTCTGTCAGAGAGGCCGGAACCATCCTGAGTCCTCACAGGCCAGATTCATTAGAGTGTGCAGAGGTGGGAAAACCTGGAGGGGTGGGGACTGATGAGCCAGGAGGGCCAATGGCAGGCAGGCAGGAAGGAGAGAGAGCCAATCAGAAGGCCTGCTGGGCAGGATTGTAGTTGAAAGTGGAGGGAACGTGGGGTCGCTCTTCTAGTTTGTCATATTCAAGATGAAACTCCTGGAAACAAGGAGCGAGAATTACTGACGGTGCACTGATCCGGTTCTGGTAATGAAAGATAAAATGAAACACTATAAGGTTCGAAAAAAATAAACATAAGAAGAGAAAATAGAACAATAGAAGACGTTTATCTTCTGATCAATTAGCCGGACCTTCAACACCTTCTGACCCAAACACAACATCCAGCCCAGAACTTTCAGAGTACCTGCACAGAACGTCCCTACAGGGTACCGAGGGGCTGACGTATATTTATTGGATACTTACAGGGTACCCAATGGGTAATAATAGGATCTGTAAAAGGAATAATTATAGGGACACGTCTGGGACACCATGTCAGCGCAAACAGGGAAACCTTAAGGGTTCATCCAGGACAGCAACAAGCGAACTTAGAGGGAAAAGGTGCAGTATTACAGAGTCACTAATGTTTACTAACTACTGGGAAGTGAGAAGGGACCTGAAAGACTTTTATGTTGCATCTATATGGAGTCAATTTTGTTCCATATTTGTTTCAAGTAAAGAAAATGTTTTGTAAATGAAATTTGAAAAAAATGAAATCCAAAAATTAAGCTTGGAAAGTTCAGTTTAGTCAAATGGACATGAAATTTTCTAGATGTTTCTCTTCTCATCCAAGAGGCTTCTTCAGTTCTAACTGATGCAGGAGAAACACTGAGATTCTCCAGCATCAGTTAGAGCAGAACGTCTTCTAGAAATCTTTACGTCTAGTTACCTAAAACTGAACTTTCTAAGCTTGAACTGGAGAAGATTCAAAGGTAAAAAATCCAGAGTTAAAAAAAAATGTATCCAAAAAGGTTTTGAGACCAACTTTCCTGTTTTCTCTGGTTTAATTATTTCAAATTAATTTAAAATCTTTTTTATTTACAGATTTTACATTTTCATTTTTTTAGATTGAGTTTTACAAATCAAATTATTTTTTAATATAATTTCAAAGATCACATTCTTTAAAGAAAATATATATAAATATATCTGCTTGAAAGTTTGTGAACTAGCAGATTAGATTTCTTTTTTTAAACCACGGTTTTCTTATTTTCTCATTACAAACTTTTGTACATGAAATGTCAGGTTTATGTTCATTGATTCCATTTGCTTGTTTTTGAATTGCTAACAGACTAAATGACACATAGCAAATGCAAAAGTAAATGAACCACAGCTGAACTGGTAAAGGACTCAAGTGAAACACGAGTGCTTGAGTAATCTGTTAAGCAGGCCAATCAAATGAGAAATGGAAAGGTTTTAAGGTGCAAAGGTTTTAGAAGGAAGAGGAAACCAACCAAAGCACTGTTGTATCAAGGCATAAAGACCAGGTCAGTAATGCAGAGAGGAAAGGAGACATCTGATGACATCAGGAAGAAGGTGGTGGTATCCCATCAATCTGGGCAAAGCTATGAAACCAAATGATTCCAGCTTCATCCATCCACTGTGAGACAAACCATTTAAAAATGGAGGCCACTTGGCGTCACCGCGACTCTGCTCAGAAGTGGACGGCTGCACCAGCAGCTAAAGGCCAACCCATGCGTCACCTCCAGAGTGTCGCAGACCTCTGTCAGCGTCTGGGATAAATGTACACGTGTCTACAATCTGACAAATACTGTGTTCGGATTCATTGTCCAGATGTGTCATGGCGCCGCGCCTCGGTCTGTTCGGATCGCTAGACTCCTTCGTCTGCAGCCCATAAATGCAGCCTTCATTTGGCTCCTTTTAAAGGATGGGTCCCACGTTTTCTACACAGCCTTCGTTTTCCCATAATTCATTGCGGGTTAAAGAAAGACGGCTGCTCCGTGCTCAGAGGAAATGGGGACGAACTGTGGTGAATATTGGAAATGCAGGTTAATATAATAAAATTAAGTGAATAGTTCAGTCTGAAATGAATGAAAATCTATTTCAAAGGTTGTGTAGTCAGATATGTGTCAGTAATGTTTGGTTTATTCAGACGGTTTATTCTGTGACTGAGTTCATGGGTTCGGCTGATATTTCAGCTCAGATTCAATATCTGTGCAGTGAACTACTGATCTGAGATCTGCTGCTGAAGCTCCTCAACAAGGAAATTAATAACAGAACAGCATCAACTGTCACGGTTGCTAGGCGACAGAGCGTATGCTGAGTGAGGGGCGGTGAAAGCAGGAGAAGGATGGACCTGTTTGAATCCAGAGCAAAAACTCTTCCAATCTCTTATTTTCACTAAGGACCCAGTCCAGGTAGAACCGGGTCCTTAGGAGACGCGGCCCATGAAGTCGAACACAGCAAGAATATCAATAGACATGGCATTCACGGGAGAGAAGCTAGAAGGAAGCCTCTGCTAGAGAGCAGTTAGACAAACCAGAGGCTTTCTGGAAGTCCTTTCTCTGCTCAGATTAGTCCAAAATTTTATTATTTGGCCACAATCACAGGCGCCATTTTTGGAGAAAAGTAAACACTGCATTTAAAGAGAAGAAACTCCTCCCAACAGTGTGGCATGGTGGTGGAGATGTGAAAGTCTGGGCCTGCTTCCAGCCTCCAGACCAGGATGACTCCATAGAATACGGGGAACCATCAGTTCCCAGGAGTATCAACTTCTGGACCAGAATCTCCTGCCATCAGTCAGGGGGTTGAAGCTGGGACTGAAGTGGATTAAGAGAAAGGAGATTCTTTCACTCTGGATTGACCCAGTAAAAGTCCGGGTCTCAATCCCATAGAAAAGCAGTAGCAGGATCTGAAACAGGCAGCACAGACCAGATGTCCTTCTAACCTCACTCAACTGGCCGAGTTCTGCAAGGAGGAGTGAACAAAAATCCCAAAGATCAGAAGTGAGACACTCGTTTGTGGTTACTGAAGACGTTCAGTTGAAGTAAAGGCTGCAACAGGAGGCGGCACAAGGTACAAACTGAAAGAGTTCACATACTTCTGCACACCGCAAATTTTCTGCTTTTTGACAATAAAATACTTTTGCTAAATAAATAACATTAGAACATGAATTTTTTGTCCCTTTTTTGGAACGTCTGCTTTAGAGTTTGAGATTTGGAAGTTCATTTCACATGATTATAATTGTTCCTTTAGAAAACAACAACCTTGTTCAGGTGATTCACAGATTTTCAAGCAGCAATGTTTATAATTAAAACAAAATCTATAGAAAAAAAGATTTTTCTTGTTCTTCAAAATAAGATATGACAAGTTTGATTATTATTTTTAAATCTGAAAAAACTACAGTTATTCTCAAAACCTTTTTTTTATTAAAGCACTTTTCAAAGTTTCATTCTGGATTTATCTATTTTTTTCAGTTTTCTTTGCTTGCAACAATAACTACACAAAATTCACTCCATGCATCTGAAGGGCTGAAAGCTTTTGCCAAAAATCTAAATTATAAACCTATTTTAAGCATATTATAATTGTGCTTATATTGCAAATGTAATTCATTGCTCAGTCCCACCACAGGGTACATCCAGGGTTCCTACAGGACAAGGAACCCTTGGATTTCCTACATCAGGGGTGTTTTACGCCTGGCTTTGCTGCACTTTTCAGGTCTGTCTTTGGTCCAAAACACCTGAATTATCTCCTCAGCATCAATCAAGTCCTCCAGAGTCCTGTTCATGACCTGATTGTTAGCTTCAGGTGTGTTAAAACATTTAAAAGGTGCAGGACCGCAGCCCTGGAGGACTGGAGTTTGACACCTGTGCCTTAAATCATAGCTAAAAGATACACATGTTACTTAGGAACTAATTATAAGACAAAGAAACTTCCAGATTCTGGAACTGTTATTTTACATGTTGAGTAAAGGTCTGACAGGTTAGCGCTAGCTTCATTAGTGCAATAATAAACCTCTAAGGTTCATACAGGATTCTTCTAAGTCAAATGATGTAATATTCAGAAAGATTTGAGGTGTAAATGGGAACAAGTACCAACTGTTATAAAACATTGAATAATGTCTGAGTTAAATCTGTTGGTAGCCAGGAAGCTTCCTGTAGGAACCACCTATGTACCGAGGCGTCTCACAAACATCTACCTTGGCCACCTTCCTCCAGTTCAAACAATCGAAGAAGTAGTAGGTCCCTCTTTCGTAGGCGTTAGTTTTTAACGTGGGCTCCATTCCAGGGGCCCGTGTTATCCAAACCCGCTCTTCTTTATGATACCTCCAGTCCCTGTTAAAACTGGACAGAGATGCAGACGTATGGATGAGTTTACAGTAAGATGCTGACAGTGGGGTGGATTAAAGGCCTGCAGGTTCGCCTTACAGTTCTACTGCAGCCAGGAGTTGTAGCAGGTCTCCTCCGTTCATATAGTAGAGATAAAACAGCAGATCTTCACCGTATCGAGACAACTTGATGGCTGCTAACTGCAGAGAGAGACACATACAGAAGGGCAGGTTTTAACCAAAGGAGTGATGTTGAATAATGAAGCACAGCTGTTGTTGCTCTGTACCTTGTCCCTTATGTGGATGTTGGTTAGGTACTCTGAGGGAACGTGGAAGTCTGCAGAAACAAACCAATGAAACAGGAGAACTAAACTAAAATGAACGATAAGAAACAGCTGGTAAACTCTGAAGACAGAGCTGCTCTCCTCGCTGACAGCGATTCAGTCCTTTTAATGTAAACTCAGTGCTGAAATGACCACAGGGTCGGTGTGGCAGAAACTCACCGATGTCCTGCGGCCGACACGGCGCCGATGCCCACGGAGACGCAAACTTAGGGTAGAGATTCCTGACAGGAAATGACACGGGTTAGAGGTCACAACCATCTTTAGACCAGGAGTTTCAATCATTGCAGATATTTAAGTTGAATATTTTTAAACAAATTAAACGTTTCAATCTTCAGAGAGTTTCTATTTGATTATTTTCAGGAATAAAAACCTGAAAACTGTGGCTTGTTTTTATGATGATTTCACAGAGTCCAGCAGTGGATTTAATCATTTATTCACCATCCAATATGGCCGCCTTGCTTAGAAAAACACCAAATCCGTGTGGAGGAAGATGATTGGATGCTTGTAGGAGTGGGAGTAGACATGGCCAGAGCTTCTGGGATGGAGATTCAACACCATCCTGTTTTCATGTTGGTTCCTCTGAGGTTCAGGGCATCGAGTCCTGAATGACGCTCGGTTCCAAACACAGACTTTACTTTCCATGTTTTCCTTTTTTCTTTCAGTCTTTTGGGTTTGGTGGCTGCTACCGTCTCAGTTTTAGTTCTTAGGATAATAGAGCTTTTCTCTGCCTTGGCTCTTTGTGTTGATCTGTGACGTCAACTATATGGAGCGAATTTTGATCCATTATTGTTGGAGGCAAAGAACACATATTGTTAATTAAAATGGAAAAAAACAAAAAGTTTTGGAGATAAGAAAGCAGGAAAAAACAAAAAAAGTTTGATTGCTTTTCTGTGGAAATTAAGGTAAAATAAAAACAGATAAACCAAACATGTTTTTTTTTAAAAAAAAACAAAAACAAAACATATTTTATAAAAGAAAATCTTAGCAAAACAAAAAACTATTTTGATCATGGAAAATGTGTTCCTTGCCTCCAAGTAGACTTCACAGAGATCACACGTAGGCGACCAAAGCGTAGGTCAGAGGTCGGCAACCTGCAGCTCCGGAGCCACACGTCACTCTTTGGATCTTTATTAAATAAAGAATTAACTAATGTACTACAAAAACAAATACCAGTCTTAGAAGTTTTGATAAAGAATATTTGAATTCGATTTTCACAAAAGAATGACATTAAAAGCACCAGAAATATGGTTTTACACCATCTTTCTTTTTTATTTGTTTGGAAATTAAATCATGTCTTTTATTATATTCCTTTTCTATACTTAATACCCTATAGAAGAAAATCTATGCTTCATCTGCATGAATCCTCTTATGTTTTCCCTTATTTTAAAAGCTGAAAATATAAACAAACTGTTGGTTGTTTAAATTGGCAACAGATTTCCTGAGGCAGAAGTGAATAACAGGCTGCGTTTTATTCAAAAGTCATGTAATATTTTGCAGCTCCAAAAAACTTTAACTTAACAGTAACTCAGAGCTAAATCCTTGGATATAGAGGGTTACAGACTCCTGGACTAGGTCATGATCTGCTGCGGTTTCTCATACTCAGCTCCTAATTACTTTCGTTGTTGGTCTGTTTGATTTAATTATATATGAGCAGAAACAATGAACACACAATGTGAGAATCTGTCGGCCCTGGAATAAAAGATCTGATTTAGATTATTCTCATTTGAAAGCAAAGCTCCCAAAAAGACTGATTCCCTCTCTGTGTATTATCAGCTGTTAGCCAGAAGAGGGCGCTCTGATGTACCCGGAGGCTGCTCTAAAACCAGAGAACAGCTGCTGGCTGCTATTTACTAAACTAAATAATAGTTTAGTCGCAATAAGAGAAACTGCAGAAAAGTTTACTTTTGAACAGAAGTAAGTAAAATACCCAGAAGTTTTACTCGAGTAAAACTAGAAAATAATCTTACAAGAAAATACTCAAGAAAAAGTAAGACATTATAAATAATACATTTATCATAATACCGGTCAGATCCATTTCCCATCAGGGAAACCTTCCTTAGAACGTGACCATCGTGGGTTTTCTATGTCCTGTGTGTGTGTGCTCCTTGTTTTGGCTGCAGAGTGAGGACCATTTTTCTGATCTCGCCATTAAAGTGAGAAGATTGAGCTGAGGATTATGTTTAGGACTAAGGTCTGAAATAAGGTTCAGTTTAGGACCTAGAAAGAGTTGAAGGTTGATGGGGGTCCCTGCATGGTCCTCACTAAATATGGCCAAGTGAGACGTGTGTGTGTGTGTGTGTGTGTGAGCCCGTCTTACTCAGGCGAGTTGAGGTTCAGGCCGAGCGTGGTCAGGTCTGAGCCCAATGCCAGGTGGACCATGCCAGGATCCGTCTCTGCTGCCCGGATGAACGTCAACAAGCCGATCATCCCGAACTGGTCCGTTACCATGCCGACGGGAATGTTGGTCACCCGGCCTGAGACACAGAGTTTAAGGAGGGTTTTATGGCTCATCTTGGTGGTAAACAAACCGGCTTCCTTCAGCTATGATCACAAACATCTTCAGATCTTCTCTGACACCAAAGCGCCTCCTCTGGTAACCCAGTTCCTATGAAATAAACCAGTAACTTACCATCGGGAAGCACCTGAATCCCTTTCTTCTGCTGGTTGTTGTTGCTGGGAGCTGAGCTCTTATCGCCGGGAAACTTCGGACCGTCTGCGCTGGAGGAGGCCTTCCCCGATGAGTTCAGGTTCTGCTTAGAACAAGCAGGAAGAACAAACTCAGACATCCTCAGATGCTTCAGAGAGGAATAAAGAAGGAAAAGGATGAAACGTGAAGCCCAGGTTAACCCTCATGAACCCAACTTTATCAAAAACAGGTTCCGGACCGTTTTGTCGTCGTTGTTGCTGCTGGCGTCTTTTGTTTGGTAGTTGGGTCCAGGGAGAGCTGGGAAGTCTTCGTTATGGATTGAGAAGTCCTGTGACTGTTCACTGGATGGCTTGGTTACCATGCCAACTAGGAAAAAAACAGGAAGGGATCCGTAATGAAACCGTTGTCAGTCATAAAAAAGCTTAACTTTTACTGCAGCTTTGCTAAAACTTTAACAAACTAAACCAGAGGTTACTGAGATCTAAAACCTTTAAAGTGTTGGAGTAGTTTCTGTCACTAGTTTTAAACAATTAATATATCATTTTTGCCTTTTTATTAATGAGGCTGATCCGTCTCCACTCTGTTACCTGAATCAGATGCAACATATCCTGCTATTAACACAATAATCACAAAAGAGTCAAATACATTTTTAAAACCAGATTAGGTTCCGTTCTGTTGGATTCTGCTCTTCTGTTCAGAGTTTCTATAGGTTTTAGTTTATCCAAATATTTGTATAACCGAATATCTGCGTTTATCCTCATAAAACCTTTTAATATCAAAACATACGTATTTTTCTTTTTTTTTTTTAGCATTATTCAACATCTGTGCTAAAGTCAACCATTGGATGTCATTTGTAAAGTAAAACATAGTTTATATGAGGCTCCACGGTGGACAGAAGAGCAGAAACAGATCAATGAGTCTAAGGAACCGTCTGCAGAAGGTGCCAGAGGGATTCAAACAGATTCTGATGGCACCAAAAACATCTGCAAAAGCTCCCTGGCTTCCTTTATCTGGACATGGAAGTTCAAGCACATATACAGTCATTAGCAGGAACTTACTGACTGGCCCACACAGATCTTAAGATGACGGCAGCAGATTCTTCTAGAAAAACCTGTTCCAGATTGATGGGAACGGATAAAAAAAGACCACAGCCATGTGGCTTCAGAACCAGTTGGTGCCAGTCCTTCAGATTGACCTAAATCCTATTAAACTACCTGTACTGAGACTTGGACGCTGCCTACAGACTCTGACTGAGATGAACTCTGTAAAAATGTTGCAGTTGATGATTCGACCCACTTGATCAACCTTCAACAATGCTTTTCTCTATTACTCCACCCACAACACTGTATTATGTCACTTTATGATGAGCACAGATGAATTTTAGGCGACCTATATGCGCTTGCTGATGCTCACATCAAGCTACGTTTGTATGCAGTCAGTTGTGCGAGTTGTTCAAGCAGTTTCATGTAGCTTGTCCAACTGTTTTCAAGGCAGCATCACAGTAAAGCTAAGCTCCATTCTTCCAGCTTTGAAAACAAGACCAGTAATAATAGTGAAAGATAAATCAATAAGATGTGGTGCTAGAGCCAACGTTCCACTTTGAATGCTATAAAAAAGCAGATATGGAAATGAAGGAATCTGTGTGTTTTACCGTAGGGCGCCCGACCGGCCAGCGGGTTGAGCTGCGGCGTGGGATTCGAACTTCCGTCTCTCCGGCTCCGATCCGCCAGCGCCGGGAAGTCGGACAGATCTAACCCCGTCACATTCTCACTGCCGTCTGGAGGAAGCGTGACGACAAACAGCCGTTAGAAAAGTCTTCTGTGGAATGTTTGAACCTGAAATGTTCTCCATCAGAACCTCCGCCTTCGTACCTGTGCCGTTGAAGATGTTGCTGGTTAAGGACTCTCTCATGTTGAAGCCTGGATTCCTGTTCGGTGTTAAAGTCAAAGTCAGTTTTATGTTTTCCAAGCAGTCTTCAGATTCTGATCAGGGGTGTATTTTTTCCCCTCCTCTCCATGGTTACCCGTGGTGGGCGGGGCTAAGAATACTCTTGACAATCAGACGTTAGTTTCCATTTGATCCATCGCAATCACAGTTTGAAATGTTTAAAGTATGAAACTAATAAATATTTACAAAGAATTTTGGTTAACTATTACTTGAAATTGTTGATTTATACTTTTACATTTGTTTTATTTAATCATTTCATCATCTAAAGTCCTTGATAATATTTTTTTTAATGTATATTTTCCTGTAAACCTTTTTTGTCTCTTTACATCCAGCAGTGAAACAAAAGCTGCAATCAGTCATAGTTCATCTGCAGATAAATCTGAACAGCTTTATTTCAATCTAAATCATGAAAGACAACCTTGGACATTAAACTCATCCCTCCGTTTAACTTTAGCTTCCTGTTCCTGGATCAGTCCAGAACATCTCCTGCTCTCAGAGGACAAGCTGGAAACAGAACGTGAACGAAGCTGAAGCCCAGCTGGCGTGTTTGGTTTTCTGCTCACCTGTTGAAGGAGAACGGCTGCCGCGCCTGCTGCTGCTTGGGCATGCCGATGATGCTCGGAGACGACCGGCTGGGACTCCCCATGGTGCCGCTCCTCCCCCCGCCGCCTCCCCTCTCCCCTCCTCCCCCTCCCAACCCGCTCGTCTGCCCTGTCGGACCCCCGACCTGCTGGTTGTGGTTCAGAACGCTCCGGCTGCTTATGGGCATGATGGACCCCCTGCAGGAGGAGAAAACTCAGGTTTAGGAAAGAGGTGCGTCCTGAAGGAGACGCTTCCTCGGATCACATTCATTCACAGAAAACTAAACAGACAAAACCTGGAGAAAGCCGCTTGTTTCTAACATGTTTTTTCATCTCTATGATGATGATAATGATCATACAATAACTAATAACTTGCATCACATCATGAGGTCTTAATTCTACTGATTAAACTGTTTATTAGGTGTTAAACCTGCTGGACCTAAAAAAGGTCTTCCTTTCTTTCTTCCACTGGGATCCCTACCTCTGCTCATCTAGAACAGCAAACGGCTTTTTAATGAAAAGCTGCTTGATGTCAGAAATAATGAAAGACAGACAGATTATAAAACTGACAAAACCAACTCAGTCAACAGGATATAATTTAGATACTGATATGAATAACATTAAATCCAGAAAAGTCAACAGATACCTTTAAAAAAACCCTGAAAATTATTCTCTAGTCTATTAAACTCCTCCGTTATTTTAGTTTAGAAATAAATGTTTAAAAACCATCCAACTACTTTTTTCTGGAGCTCCAAGCTGAACATTAAATCCACATTTAATCAGGCGATTATCTCCTCCTCCTCATATTTCAGTCCAGGGGTTCTTGTCTCTTTTAGTTTTTGTGTCACAACCTCTTTTATTTCACATGTCTAAGAAGAAAAACTCACCTAAGTGTGAAAAAAACAACATTCTCAACAAATTATCAAAAAAAACCCAAATTAGCTCTGAAAACACAGACTAAAGGTCAGCAGTCATTCTGAATCCTCTAACTTTAGATGAACCCTTATTGACAGCAGTGCTTCACGATGTTTTGCTTTTTAAAATCATCCAGTGAAGATTTCCTGCTCCTCTGCTGCAGCCGCAGGTGCCGTGGCTTTCTATGTTCAGCGTGAATCAGCTGCATCCTAAACATCAGACGCTGCAGCTCAAGACCATAACTTATGGTAAAAAACTGGAAATGTGTTTAAAAATCAAATATCTGTTACTGGAAAAAAGGATTTCTTAATAAACATTGACACTGAATTATTGTTCGGCCTCAGGAAAACAAAAATGTATTTTCTATAATTAGAGGATTCATTTTCTAGACCAGAAGTAAATATTTGAGCAGTGAGGAAAAGTTAAATCAGGACATAATACAGCTGATTTCTAGCCGTTCGTGTTTGGTTTATTCCAGTGTTTTATTTCTCACTGAGCAAATTTTTATCAGGTTTTTAAGAAATTTCTCTGCTCATTTTCTTTCAAATATCTAACATCATAATATCCTGTTTTTTTTCTTACAAATATGTGAAAGTGAAGAATTTCGAGCTTTCATTTACTCCATAATTTGTCATGCTTGGTTATGAAATTTCACAACTTAAAGTTTGTTTTACCTGATTAATCACCAAAATTTCTGGATTTTGTTTTTTAAGGCTGTTTCTTAAAATTTAAAAGAAAAGTGATTCCTGCAAGAGAAAAGTTTGATCTGAGCTGTTCTGCTCAAGACAGAGCGTAAAAGAATAAAATATGAAACTAGTGCAGAATCTGCAAAGTTTAACGCTAATTTTTAACTGAATTAAAACCATAAATCCACTGAAGCAGCCGAGTTCAGTTCAAACACTTTCCTGATAAAACACTCAAACATCTAAGCTCCACTGAAAGTGACAGGAGGAGAAACATGAGGAAACAAGCTGGAAGCACATCAGGAAATGTTTTCAGTGTTTATAGTTCAGGAGGAGCACCTGCTGGGTGAAGGAGGCGTGTGCAGCTGTCCAGAGTTGGGAGTACTGGTGTGACCAGAGAGCTGTCCGGCAGGCTGGTTCAGTGAGCTTCGACTTAGCGGTGGAGCCGCGCTGCTGTTGATCCCGCGTAGAGGGAAGCCCAGAGCGCCTGCAGCCGGAGGGACAGAGGAAAACATGGCCGACGTCAGAAACAGAGTCTGTTTATAAGCACAGGAAACTTTCTGTGTTTATCGGAGCTTTGGAGGGATGAGGAAGCTGGATCCATGAAGACCTGAAATAATTTTCAGACCAAACACTGATTGGGAGTCATTTCCTGTCAATGAGCCTGAATCCACAACCTGGCAGCAAAACTGTCAGAACCAGAACAGAAGTTTCAATTCACAGGCAGACTTTGTTCACCAGAGAGCTAATTAATCCTCGGTTGGTTGCCGGTCTGGTAGGTCTCCATCAGAGGCAGGATGTAACTAGTTACATTTAATTTAATAACATTTTGAAGGCAATGTTTTTCAGGATTATCTTTACTGCACCATACTTCTTACTGTTATCAGGGTTTGATTTTTGAGAAATGGATGTTCTTTACTCAGTCATAACATAAATACAATGTTTACTTCAAGGACTGGATTCAGAAACTTTATGTGGAAAAAAAAATACAATAATGTTATTTGATTGTATTTTTTATCTATTTTAGTCTTTAAATAAAAGACTTTACACATAACATCTCTTTCTTAACATTAAATCAGTCCTCAGTACTTGTTGCCCTTTTACTAAATATGTTTTTCCCTTAAGTTATTTCTTTGGTGACTCTTTTTACTTTGAGTTGAGCATAAAAATGTTTAAGTAGAGCTATTCTTGAGAACAATGTTTTGGGACTTTACCCTAAAGATTGACAACAACTCTTAATTTTAACAATACATATATATATTTATGACCAAACCAAACATAACATTAACCAAAGACAGCAAATGAAGGGAGCAGCAATGCCTGCACTTAATGTGAGCTGGAGGCATGGCTGCTGAATACATTCATGGCTGAACAGATCTATCTCTACTCTTCCCACCTCTGATCTCTAACCTGAAGCTCTCATTTCTCCTGAGCTGCTCCTCTTTACTGGATAAATCCCACATTTTTAAACGTTTCAATCTCTGCTTTTCTCTTGGTTGAAATTGTGTTTTAATCCGAGGTTTGATTTTGATGTTCCAAGGAAACACCATCACCTCCTGGTATCCTTTGGTTACGTTCAGGATACAGGTGAGTTTCAGTCACATTACTTTGATGGGAGGCAGGAGATAAACTGTCAATGAAGGCAGTCGTTGCAGAGAGCCAGTATCAAGACAAAGACACAAAAACAGCGACAAAAATGCTGGATGTGACCATCCTATTAAAAAATGAGGGAGTTTTTCCATAAAGATTAAAATTTTGCCAACACTCAAAACCATAGATATTTCAAGCTATTGGATCCTTCATCCTCCCACCCAAACCACAGATGAAAGCCTATAAGACTGGAAGAGGGTAACTTTTTGTAAACAGGTCGGTCCAGAACCTCACATATAT
>JAUZNJ010114220.1:0-19765 GCA_034780135.1 Jordanella pulchra | reverse complement strand
AGATAGATAGATAGATAGATAGATAGATAGATAGATAGATAGATAGATAGATAGATAGATAGATAGATAGATCAAACTTTGCCAAGTCTAACGAGCATTAACAATTACTTGCTGTAGCGGCTACTGCATAAGGAAACAGAAAGGTTGTATACAAAAAAGCAAAAGCATAAGCCTTTTTACCCTAGCGAGATCCTGTAGAGACAGGAATCCCGGAAGTAATGTCGCTGACAGTAACACTTAATATGTAAGCTACTTTTTTACGGTTAAAAAATGTGTAATATATATATTTTTACTGCTGTCGTTGTCACGGTTTTTGTGGGACATATGGTCGCTTTCAGATGTTAAAAATTTGTAACATGATTAGAGGTGGCGTAGAGTAGAGAAGGCTAACGTTGTTAGCAAATTTCTGAGCTTCAGTAAGTGCCACATCGCCACAAACTGACAGCGGAGCAACAGTTTTCTTGTCATGCTGACCAAAACAATGGCGAAATATTTATTAATATACTGCTACACGTTATTTTATATCTATTTCTTTACGTTCAGCTGTTTTTCTCGCTTGTTTTAAGTCAACATTATCAGCTGTCAGGGTGAATTAAATCCGAAGCAATGAAGGATTGAAGTGTTCATAAAATGATCATTAAACAGTTTATTTTCACGTTTATTCTGGGATTTGGATGAAATGGACAGGCTTTAGGCCTGCGTGTATTAACGGACAATATTCCACCCAAGGTTCCGATTGTATTGGTGTTTTTTTTTTTCTTTTAACTGCTGACCTTGTAATTTTGTTTGCAAGTGAACCTCATCCATATAGGAAGTGTATATATTTAAAAAGAAAATACAAAGATATAAATAAAATATTCAAAGTCATTATTTAGACAGACAATATTTAGACGTTGGTATGTTGAATACAATTAAAAATAGTAAGAATTTCCTTTATTGTTTTTTTTATGTGTGTTTGCTTGTTTCTTTTGTTTTTTTTAAGTCAGGGACAATGAATTTTTGCTCTTTTAATTAAATAGACCCTTATATTTTTGTTAACACAGGATTTTAATCTTATCCTTCCCAAAGATAGCATTCTTTATGGTAGATTATATTTTCTAGCACTTAAAATAGTCACCATAAACTGAAACAAACTCTATGTGCATTGTTGTTTAATTTTCAAAATTAAGCAAAATAATAATAATCCTTTATTTTTGTCACTTGAGAAGTCGAATCAGTATCTGCTCACATGACGTATTTTCTTTGTAGGTAGCTGAATATATGAATAGACTTTGGTTTCTCTTCATGTCATTAGTGTGAAATACAATTGATTTATCTTTCCCAGTAATAATTTCCTTTTCTTTATTTATAGGGGCTGATTTTGTGGAGTTTCATTATGAGGCACCGTCCTCAGGTCAAAGTCTTTGAGGACTGAAAGCCTAAAAGTGAACGTCGGTGTGTTTCTACTGTATTTTGATAAACCGATTTTAAGCCAACCATGGATCGGGAGGAGGAGGAAGAGGAGTTGACAGTCAAGGCAGCACCAAAAGAGGTGGATGTGTTTACGTCTGTGTGCTGCCTGGGTTACTTGTCCAGCATCAACCTCCTCGTGGCAGTATGTGTCGGCATGTACGTGCGCTGGGAGGTGACGAGCGAACCCATGATCCTGGTCATCTTCATCCTCGGCCTCTTTGTCTTGGGAATCGCCAGCATTCTCCATTATTACTTTGCCATGGAGAAGGCCAGCCTCAGCTTGTTCCACCTGTGGTTTGGTTTTCTGCTTGGACTCCTGTGCTTCCTCAACACCCCTGCCTTGGATTCAAATATTACAGAACTTGTTGCCAACTATCTCCTGGTAGCCAGCGTGGCGATGAAGGCCATCTGGGCTATAACTGAGCGCATATGCCGCTCTGTCTGTTACAAACCTATGTTGTTAACATCAGCTGAGTGGCTAGAGCTGCTAGGATTTGGAATCGCCAGCGCTACCATGCCTCTTGACAAGTCGGCGGCCATTGTTGGCTTGGTAGCGGCCTTGGGAGCTCTCATTGTGGACTTAAGGATGAAATCACTTCTAGCTTTGCCCAACCTCATTTGCTTTGCGTTGGTTACTTCCCTTGTGTTCTTTAAGGCCTTAAGCATCCCAGCCAACCCTTTTGCCTTAGGCTGCTTCTTAGGCAGGCAGCTCTGTGAGCCAGTGTTGGATGTGTACTTTAGTGGGCTCGGGCCCACTGAGCGCTGGATGCCAGTGATCTCATTAGGGAAGTTTTGGAGGAGGCTATCCCTGTTTCCTCTATGCCTAATGGAGCTGACCTTCTTTGTCTTTGCTGCCTTAAAGGTACGGTAAATATCACATTTCACAAAGAAAATGATTTCACAGCAATATTATTTCATCATGAACAGACTTCATGTAGTTTTGTTATTTATCTCCCTTGAACTCCATATATTGTCATGTTACAGCTCATAAGCTGCAGTGTAATGGGATTTTTCTGCGATAAACCTAAAACAAAGCATGTTCCTTCGATATATTGAAAGGAATCAGACACACGTTTGTTTTGGTTTGTTTTTTTGTTTTTTTATATATATATATATATATATATATTTAATAAAATTAAAGAAATAAGTGTGGTTTACATCATACATAGAGATTTTTATTTATAAAAAACGACAAAAAAGAAACCCTCCATTTTCAGAGTTGATACATACTTTGTGTTCTGTTGCAAAAAATATATATTAAAACACACTGAAATTTGTGGTTTTATTGCAACAAAATTATTTTTTTTTTCTGCACAGTGTTTGCAATTATTTAATGAATGTATATATGTATGTTTTTGTTTTGGACAGCTTGGCCACTTGGAGCTTTGGTATCTGGTGATCCCTGGCTTCTGCCTCTTTGGCCTTTTCTGGGCCATCTGCCACATAATTTTGCTGATCACAATTTGGGGCTTCCACACTAAGCTGAACGACTGCCAGAATGCCTGGCGGGCCCATCCGTCAAGTAGACGTAGTCTGGATCAGGTCATGGCCTCTCGGGGCATCCGACACTTCTGCCTTATTTCAGAACGCCTCGTCTTCTTTAGTCTGCTGTCAACCATCATACTAGGAGCTGTGTCCTGGCAGGTAGGAGACTGCTTCTATTTTTACTATTCAGAGAAGAACAGATCAAATTGTTTGTGACGTTTGTAAATCATCTCGAGAGCACAAGTGTGAGCCGGTAATTTCATCTTGCTCCCAAAACTGAGCTGCTTATGTGAGGCAGATTTAATTAGCTCTTAAATACCCTCATCTACTTGCATAAAGGGCAGCAATAACTTATTTAGCCTTATTAAGCGTTTACCTTGGAAGAGTCTCGTGGGCGCAAGTCCTAATTTAAGACATGCATATTTTCTAATCACTTTATTACAGCTTTGATTTTTGGAGTTTTCCAGCTATGTGATTTTAGCAACTTTAGAAATGCAGCAACATATTTTAAGGAGTTGAGCAGCTAAAACCGGTTGACTGTTTTTCATAGATTGCATATATAGATTAACAATCATCAGGATTAGATTTGTTTCACTGTGAGCAACAAACAGGTTGAGCTGGTTATCCCTTTTTTTTTGTGAAGGTATTTGACTCAAAAGTATTTAAAAGAGTTGACTGGTTAAAAGGTAGAATAAGGATTTTTTTTGTTGTTGTTGATTGTTTGGCTTTAAACTACACGAGTTCTGCCTCAAATGTTTTTTAAAAAGAAAAAAACAGCATTTCTTAGCCCATCAGAACTAAAAACGGATTACTATACTGTTAAAAAATAGATTTCCCCTTTCAAATGTTGTCTGTTTTGAATGCAGGCATCCAGGGTTCAATTCCTGACCTTTAGATTTTTGTTGTATCTTCCAAAGGCCATCAGTGCGTAAAAACCTTGAAAATAAATAAAAAGTGACTGAAAAAAAATTAAAGAAGCTGTTTGCAAGTGCTGAACACTTTTACTAAGAGTAAAAAAAAAAATGTTTTATGTTATTTTTTGGGTGACAGTAGATG
Source organism: Jordanella pulchra (assembly GCA_034780135.1). Classification (NCBI taxonomy): domain Eukaryota; kingdom Metazoa; phylum Chordata; class Actinopteri; order Cyprinodontiformes; family Cyprinodontidae; genus Jordanella; species Jordanella pulchra. The sequence goes on along the minus strand of JAUZNJ010114220.1, from coordinate 15,772 downwards.
TATTGATTCAAAAAACCTCTTATGATTATTTCCTATTAAAAGAGATTTTTTTTTAATCAGAACCTTTTATTAATGGCTTTTGTTTGGAAAACATCGAAATTCTCAGAAAGTTTATCCTTATATATTTCACAGGATCCACAGAGACCTGCCTTATCTCACTTTAATATAACTCATGTTCGTATCTAAACTAAAATTTAGGTCAAAACCTGTAAGCCTTAATAGTTAGCATCTCTAAGACAGCTTAAGTGCACAGATATATTTACCGTTATAAAACTACTGTCATGTTTATCTGTTTATCTTCACTGTAACTCAGCGCTGTCTCCATTAAGTTGGCCTGTCATGTTTTACCCTTCCATAATAACACTGTCAGTCCCAGACTGTGCTTCTGCCTCATTATGTGTCAGCACCAGTTAAGTGAGTCTGATTATCTTGATGCGAGCTGCTTGTGGTAAACAAAAGTGACGGCATGTTTGGATTTTTTGCAGCCCTACAACGGTCTCTTTCTCAGTGCTCTGCTGGTGGTGTTGCCTTTGGAGTCTCTAACGCACGGCCTGTTCCACGAGCTGGGCAGCTGCCTGGGAGGAACCTGTGCTGGCTATGCACTAGTAATACCCACCATTTACTACAGGTACTGACAGTTAATCTGTTGTTTTGACATTAGCTCATGCTTTCTTTATTTATCCTTTTACAAGTGTTGATTGGACCGTAGAAGATGAACTTTTTTACAACAGCTGGCAACTTAAACTAAAGATGAATAAGCTCATACTTCAGTTTATGTAGTGGAGTGTAGTCTTCTTTATTTTCTCTTCTTTTCAGCTGTTTCCCTCTGTAGGACCCCAATCCCTCTCTCCCTCTCCTTCTATCTCTTTGTACTAAACTCCAACCTGTGGTTCTAGATCCTCTACAGTGTGTGGCTCCTAATAGTGCCTAAAACAAAAAAAGAGTCCACTAATGTTTTTAAATAAAGTAAATATGACATAAAAGTATCAAAAATCGATTATAGATTTTTCATTGGCTTGGAAACTTGTCAAATATCCTATAGAACAGAATCAATGCTTCCTCTTTATGAAACTTTCATGTTTTGTATTTATTTTAAAAACTACAAATGCAAATAATCTGATTAAAATGCCTACCGATTTTCTACTGCATTTATATTTTAGTTTCTACATTTTATTTTTCATGTTATTTATTTTTTTAACCTTTAGTATGAAGGAGGATCTGTGATGCTGTGGGTCTGTTTTTCTTTCTTTGGATCCTTGAGAAAACTCAAAATAAATGTTGTATTTTTCTAAAATCTTCAGTGTGAGATTAAACTATTACATTTTGGAATTTCTTGGCACTTTGATTCAAAAAGGTGCTATTTAATATTGCTCAGTCAGTCTGTGGAGGCTGAACATCACATACAGGGTTGTGTTTTTAAGACACAAGGACACGTCGGCTTTGTGAACATTTAGACGGGTTATAGACTCAACTCTGGGAGTCTTTAGGGAACACTTAGTGCATGATGAGAATCCAGCAATAAATGATCGGCTGCAGATTATGTTTTCATGAGGATAAGACCCTGTCAGGAAGATCAGAGAGGTAAGGTAAGGGGACACAAGTTTGGTAAAACAATAAAAGAGAGAGATGTGAGGTTTTTAGCACTGAGGGAAGGTATTGGAGGCAAGGGACAGACAACAGAGGGGAGGAACTGTTTTGAATAAAGAGAGGGTAGAGCTTTGAAGGAGCTTTGGAGAAAAGGGTGGGATTCTTTTCTTTTTTTAAGATGAAAGAGGTGGTATCAGGGGAAGATGCAGTCTGAATCTTGAAGTTACTCCTTTCAGCTCCCAAAGGCACATTCGTACCCCCCCACCCCCCACCCCTTTCTGCTCCATGCATGCGAAACTGGTGAAGATTGTTCCATACAAAGCATCTCCACACAACAATGGCGCTAGCATGATCTGTCACCATGACGATTGCGTTGTGCAGGGACCAACCGGAGTTAAATGTTGCCTCATTTGCTTAGATTCTAAAATACTTCCCCACAGTATGATAAAGCCACCCCCATGTTGTGTTTAAAGGGATGCTAAGCTGATATTAAAACATCCAATAAGGAGGATTGCAATCTTAGAAAATGTGAACAGTTCCGAGCCCTATCAAACTGCTTGAAAATAATTTTATTCGCTGCAGATTCAAAGACTTTTCCTCTTCAGACATTTAGATAAACATTTTCATCTCCTGAGGTTTCCAGGTTGGAGTGCGATAGTTGGGGGACGGTGGGTTTATTATTATGGCTCCTGTATGAAGAGATCTGTAAGTGTGATGTATGACTTAGCCATCCAGTTGGCCATGAATAACATCAGGTTAGATAGAAAAGAAAATATATGGCTGCCCTCAATGGCTGATAGCCTTGACTTGTTGAATGTGTCCCTAGACGTGTTCTTGTTGCTGTCCAGGAAAACGTTGTGTCAGCCTTCTTCAGTCTCTCTTATTTTGGTTGTTTTAACCATTTTTTTTTTTTTTTATTTCTTGGTCTCACTTATTTTCCATCCAAATGCTCCCATCTCTCCCTCTTAACCCCCCAGCGCCAGTAGCCAGCCCACTCTCCTTCCACCTGAGCTTGTGCAGGAGTTGAATCAACGCTCCACGGCCATGCTGAATGACATGCAGCGCCTCTTCACGCACCACATGATCCAGACGTTCGGCTGCGATTACTCCACCAGTGGCGTTACCTTGGAGACCGTGCAGAACAAGCTCCGCAGCTTTCTGGAGCTCCAAACGGCAGACGGCCCACGCCATGACACGTATTTAATTTTCTACAGCGGACACTCTCAGAAAGGCTCCGGCGCCTGGAGTCTGGCAGGTTGGTGCCTCATGGAGGTTTGTTTTATCCATGATGTTCATACTACTTATGTTACTAGTGAACAGATCCAACTGCATAACACAAATCATAATTCCATCAAAACCTTTGATAGAAAAATAGCCCCAGAGTATTACACTTCCACCACCATGCTGAAGTCTGGGTATGATGGTTTTTTTTTGTGTTTTTTTTTTAAGAGACTGTGTTTGTTTCACACAAGATGCAATGAAATGCACGTTCCAAACGACTAACTTTTTCATGTAGGAATAATTTGTAATAAATAGTCTGGATAAATAGTTCCTTCTTTCTTTGATAGTGAAGTTTAATTAATGACCTGAAATATTTTAGTGTGACACAAAAAACAGAAGAAATCTATAGTCATTTTTTTTTTTTCTGCAGAACTGTATGCATGATCTTGTCTTGTTGTGTTTTCACATGCCCACCTATTACCATCCCCTCTTAAGGAGGAGAGAGTCTGCATCTGAACCATCTGCTGGAGATCTGGAAGGAGAAGAACGCCGGCCATGGCTCCCGTCTTATCGTTGTCCTGGACACTGAGAGCTCCCTCCCGTGGGTCAAAGAAGTGCGCAGAATGGATGGCGTCTACATGGCGGTTCAAGGGGCCGAGCTTCCGCACTCCAGGCTCGACCCTGAATCCGGAAACATCCCCCTCCTCGGGGACTTCACTTCTGAATGGGTGGAGTTCAACTGCAACCCAGCATGTGACATCCAGTGGACTGATAAAGGCAGGACAGTGACAGCCGCGTACGGCGTGTCAAAACGCTGGAGCGACTACACACTTCACCTTCCCACCGGGAGCGACGTAGCAAAGCACTGGAAGACCCATTTCCCTAAAGCCACGTACCCACTGATCCATCTCTCCAACTGGTGCTGCGGCTTAAACCTGTTCTGGTTTTGCAGCGTGTTTCTGCGCTGCTTTAGGAGGTGTAAGCTGGCCTGGTTCCCTCCAGCTATTCTGGACACCGGACAGGGCATCAAACTGGTACATTCATAGCTGAAAATGAATCGGAAAAAAAACCCTTTTTTTTTTCTTTATTCCATGTTAGAAAAAAGCAGGTTGGGAATTTCCTGCTATTTTCAATCAAAGTCTATTTACATCTGGAGAATGTGTTTTTATGTTTTATACTGACATTATTATTATTTGTAACCATATTTTCTTGGTCAAGGATGGCAGATTAATTGAAGGACAGAGAATTAGACATTTTTTTTTTGTAGCTGTTTTTTATTTCTTCTTTAAGTTTCAAATTGTTTATTTACAGCAAAATGTATTTAAAGTGGTTTCGGGATCCTCGTGCCTTTTTTTTTTTTTTTTTTTTTTTTTTTTTTTGTATCCAGTCTTAATAATTAATAATTTCCAACTCTTTTTGGTGATCTTCCTCAATTAAGTTGAGATCTTGTGTTTTGTACAGATACATACTTAGAAGTCGTAACTCACCCAGCAAAGCATCTAATCATCATTGGAAACACATTTTTTTCAGGTGGTTTGTTTTTTTGCACAGAAGATCAGAACCATTCCTTCATGCTTTGCTGCCTTAAAGGGAGAGTATTTCTTCAGTTTTTCCAAAGAGATTGGGAAGCATTGTTTGTATGCCCGTCTATGTAGTGATGGAAAAAAAAACAGTTAAAGAATAAACTCATTTAAAACAATAATGATTTTCACAAACATTATTAAAAAGGACATTTGTTTAACTGTAAACTGCAGCATGATGCTGCCTTCACCGTGCAGCATTGTTAGTGCTAGGCTTTTCTCATCATAGCTCCTTCTATGCTAAAGAAAAACGTTCCCACAGTTTGCTGCTGCCACCACCGTGTTTTTGTTGGGAAAGGGGTGCTGCATAAATCCTGAGCAGCTGCTTCCCTGGGGTAAGTTTGGAGAGACATTTAAAAAGATAAAAGATTGCATTTGATACTGAAGAGAGAAGTTGGGAAGGTTGTGTAAAAGCATAACGACTAAAAAAAAAAAAAAGTCTTGGTAAAGAAGCATACCAAGCTTAGTGTTTTGAAAAATACATTTAAAGTGTTGTGTGTCTTAGCTACAGATGGTAAGAAGCTACTAAAGCTTAAAAGGGATGTGCTTCTTTGTGTTGGTCTGTCAAACGCAGTTCTAGTTAAATACATAGTTTGGTCTTTTATTGTGATAAAATATGAACATTTTAATTGGGTAGGAATATGTTAGGAGGACACTGAAAATAAGTTCCTAATTTTTTTTTTTTTTTTTTTTTTCATGTAAGATAAAACGTCCACCAGACTGCAAAAATACAACTTCTCTTCCTCTTCATTTTCAAAAAGCTTCTTCAAAGCACAAAATGCAGTTTTGCTCATATTTTAGCATATTTTAATCCAATGGGTCTGCATTTAGTTGAACCTTGACTTATCTCATAAACTGATTCTGCTTAGAGCCTATAGGATTTCATTTTGCTTCATAAGTTTTGCACTTTTAACATAACTCACTTTTAAGAGAGAATATTCTTTTATTTTTGCAGGGCTGTCGTGGCTCTCCATCCCAGAATGTCAAAGCCATTAATTCTAAATTACAAGTCTGTTTAGAGGCTGTTACACCATTCAGGATTTCATGCCATGTGCTGTGCAGGCTGCCTAAATTTCACGGGGGGGGGGGGATGCGTACCCCTCTACAGTAAATTCATTTATCTATACAACATTATTTATCTAAGTGTAAAAGATGAGAGGACAATGAGATGCAGTGTATATTTATATATTCCTATGGATCTGTTGTGAAGTCCCCTAGCAACCGCCCAAGATGATTAGTTTATTCATCGAGGATTGCAGAAGTATTCAGCTAATAAATAAAATAAAGTGAAATATATTAATTTTTAAGCATTTAAATAGATACACATTCAAGTACCAAAATAAAGAATTGAGTTTTTTATGGAAATGTACTCATAATTACACCCGTGTTTATAATTTCATTCTTCCTCAGCCACTCTTTGGATGAAACAATTCAATTTGGCTCATATTTTGAGAAGCTTTGTTGGCTCCTGTTTTGGAGTCTGCAGGATTTTTGGAGCTCTCAACTTTCCTTTGGTCATCCTTTATTGGAGTTGACCAGTGGTGGATGAAGGTCTGTGGTTGGTGGTGTGTTCCTTGACTTTGCAGGGATTTATTGGCTGCTGGGTGATGGTAGAATCTGTCTCTCTTTGGTTGTAGACAGTAAAGGAGTTTGGATGCCATGAGCTAAAGATGTGTTTAGAAGCTGTTCAGTACTTGGACCTTCTCCACCTTGTGGTCTGTATCTTGTCTAGAGCTGGAATCTGTCCCACACTTCTGTAATTCCCCTTTGAAGACTTGGCTGGACTGCTTCCAGGCTTGGTCAAGGTGCCTTTTCTCCCCTATCCTTTTATTATCTCCCCCAACTCTTTAACCACTGACAACTCCTGCCTCCGTGTCTGTGCACAAATGCAAACCCATACAGTGCATTTATAATTCTTTACGTTAGGACTGCTGTGCTCTGTATGGAAGTTATTAAAGTCAAATTAAATCAATGCTTTATCTGTTTTTTTTTTCTCCTTTTGTAGATCTGATTTGACCTGATACAGTAATGTAACCAGACCCATCATACTCTGCAGTAGCAGTCATGACAGAAAATGATCAAGTCCAGTGTAACCAATCATCTTGTGTAAAAAAAATGGTAAAAAAAAAACAAAAAACATTATGATTTGCTAGATATGGGACATTAAGAGATCTAGTTACAACTTAATCTATTTTTAGTTTGTAATCAAAATAAATACTTGAATGAAAATGGGATTAAATTAATCAAGCATTTAACACATCAACTGATGTTAGTCTGGGTAAGAAATATGAGCTACAGCAGAATTGGGGTCAGATGAAGCAGACCTTTAAGCCTCAGGTATTACATGTTCCTCTTTGTGAACTTAAGGTCAACATTGTAAAGTTATAAAGATGTCACAAACATCTTTTATGTGGGCAGTCTCTGTTGTCTCGCCAAGGACTTTCCGTAAATTTATGTGTGTTCAGCTGCAAACCGTTGGAAGAGATAGAAATCTATATTATCAAGATGCAAATGAACTAAAGGAAAGATTCTTTTATTAGCTAGATTATACAAATGATAGTTAGAGTTCATCTTAAATCCAACTGAGCTCCACGTTCTTTCAGACAGCCAAATATACTTAGTATGAGCCAGATGATGCCGATATGCCAGATCTAATTAAAAGCGTAAATCGGAGCCTAACAGGACTGTCAGCCGTCTGTGTGGGATCGGAGGTTCGGTAATTAGCCGCACTGTCACAGTTGGGTTGAGGCGGGATGGGGCGAAGCTGAGCAGGCCTAGTAAAACAGATGAGTTTTCTATTCTCATCACACATCTGGAGGCCCAGATGTCTTCCTAAGCCAGCCAGGCTTTTAACCCCGTGGTTCTGCTAACAACAAATACTTGTGGTGATGTTATCAGTAACGGTTAGCTCTGAGTTTTCGTGCTCCTTGGTAATGTGATTATCAGCAACTCTGACTCAAACACACCTGTTCAATAAATCATAAGCTCCATATATACTATTTCAAATAAAGCCAATTGGATTTCATTTGACACAGGCTTACAAAAACTTCAGAAATAAACTGTTTGGAATGAATGATGATAAGCTGTGACAGATGATTAGTCAATGTTATGCATTCATATAGTTTGGGTTTGTAATCACATGTATTGCCCTGCTTCTGATGCAAAAATAAACCATGTGCCTTCCTCCTTTGTCCTGGACAGTTGATCCAAGGTAATGCAGCTTAAATTTTAGGTGAAGTTAGATTTTATCCAGTGTGACATTCTAGGTTAACATCATCATACTGGTTTGTTTTCTGGAGGACATCCCACGAGTCAATAGAATTGTTACTTTAGCAAACCTACAATGGCAAAATTGTTAGTTTTAGGTACAGCTGTTGATAAAAAAAACAAGTAACTATCTTTAATGCTTCATACATGCCTGCACAGATTATAAAACTGTACACGTGTTTCTCTAAAGTGCTAAATTTGAGATTTTCTGCGGATAAAGAGAGATTTTTGAAGACTGCTGGGGGTACCCCTGTGTAAATGCTGAAATATATTCATGAAATCCTTTATTGAGCAGAATCTGAAATCAGACAGAATTAATGCAAACCTATCTCTGAGCGACACATCTCTATGGACTCCTAGCGTGCCTTGAAATTGTCTTCCCAGCTAATGCAGTGCTGATGAATGACTCACCTAAGCCCACTCCTGCAATCCTCTGTCTGTTTGGCTTCCAGTAAATCTGATCTGGAGATGCACTTGGGTTATTTCTCTCATCGCTACATAACATACTCATACAATGACTGGGGACATACCTGTTTTCCAATTGCAACAAGCACTCAGCTGGCTGCTGGAATTGGGTAATGTTGGAATGCTCTCTTGAACCTGGTGTGTTTGCTTTTAAACCCATCAGAAACGGCTTCCTTTGTGCAAGCACACAACTTCGTATGAGTTGCACATTCAATTTAAAAACCTACAGCATGGAAAAGGTTTTCAAATTTAAACCACCACCTTTCCCCAGAGTCAAAGTATTTTGAATAATGGAATAATCCTTTTGTGTGAATAGCCATATAAGAACAAAAGCAACATATAATTTGGGGATTATTACTGAGTACATTCTCGTTTGTGACCTGCTGCTTCTTGTAATAACGGGTATCTACAGATGTGCATGCAATATTAAGGAGATACACACATTTTTCCATCTTGGTGCGTGTGTGTGGGGGTCGGTGTGTGTAATGTCAGCAGAACCCCAGGAGGTTTAGCAAGAACTCCTTTGATAGCAGCCTTACAGCCGGCTCATGCAGTTAGCCAGCTGAGTTCCAGGAAAAGAGAAACCGAAGAGATAAAAAGAATAGAAAACAGAAAAATAAGGACAAACTGTGATCTATAAATAGTGGAAAGGACAGCTGTCTCTTTAGATGTAGCTAAAAGAAAACAATGTAAAAATCGGAAATCAGAAAAAAAAGTCTAAGCAAACCTACAGGAGGAATGAATAAGCTGCGTTTGTCTCCTGATGCACAGATAAGTTAAGCCAAAAATAAATTATGTCCTCGTCTGCACTGACAGTTTACTGTGGAGATTAAAAGCATGCTGTAGCCCTCACATAGTTAAACTGCTGTGATCAGAGCTTCATGCTGTTGGGCAATTGGGCAGCGACATGGAATAGCCTAATTTAGAGGCAGATGATTGAGTGGCCCTGAACGGAGGAAAATTTGAAAGGCAAAAGTATACTCAGCAAGGTATAAGCCTTAAGTAAGTCAAATATGCTCAATGTTAATAAGAAAATGGGTAATTTCACTAAGGATTGGAGTCATTTCTGAAAATCTGGGAGATTTATAGATTTTAAATGTTTGAGCTTAAGAAAGGCTGCTTAGAAAGAGTTAAAGGACGTGTAACTCCAGAAATTAACACCTTATAGCAAAACAGGTGCGTTTTATCTATGAAGTCCACTGGAAACAAATTGAGCCCACTTAACTAATTCGTCAGTTTTTTCTTTGTTGTTGCACTTCAGTGTTTCAGATCATCAAACTAATACTAATATCAGACATGGCTAATCAAGTAGTTAACAGAAATTCAAAAATATATATCTTTTTTTCTCAGGATTTGGAGAAAAGGATTTTTTGCCTCTTGGCTTTAAAAGGTAGGATGTAAAGTACGTGTTGAGAGTTAAGATTCCTAGGGTTTACCAATCAGCCATCTCCAGTCCAGTATTTGGACTAACCTGTGTTTAATCTAGAAATAATCTTACCAAGTATTTCAACCTTTCACTTTGAGCCAATTTATTTCAGATTCATCTGTTGGCTGAAGGAAACAATCAAAAAAATTCAAAAACCAAACCTTGATAAAACTTTGAAATTACAGTTTCTCGTTTAATGCTGGTGTAAACAAAATGGACCAGAGAGCCTTTTTAATTTTGGCGTAGCTTATCCAAATGTTGGAGTGGTTTGCTCGCAATGGTAGTGCATGTCTCTCCAAGCATAAAAGGAAGCATATCAAAAGCAGAAGAAGAAGATCTGACATAAGAGGGGTGTACGCACATTCTCTTAATTGAGATATCTAACATTGTAATTCTGACTAGTCATAGTTACGTTTCAGATATCTTAAATTATAATTACGGATGTGTGACCCTTCCTATGACGAATACAGTGACGTAATTTGAGATATCTTGAAAGGAATTTTGACTAGTCAAAATGAAATTGAAGATATCTTGACAAAATTTTTAATTAATTAATTCAGTTTATTTATATAGCGCCAAATCACAACACATGTCATCTCAAGGCAATTCACAAGGACTATTCTTACTAGTCAAAACGTAAATAAAGATACGATAATTACGGATAGTCAGACAAAACCGAATTTATGTTAAACGGCTTGCCATACAGAAGGGCTTTCTTCTCTGGACTTTTCGTTCTTTTTTAATAGCATAATACTGGAACATATTTCTCTGTGAGACCAAACCAGGCCTAATGAAGCAGAGGTATGTAGCAGTAGCAGTTAGACTGCTACTTGTTTATTTTCCTGTTGTAGCTAGCTGCGCTGCTCTGCTAACACTAGCTTTAATGTATACAGGAACAATGCAATAATCTTTATACAACTGGTACTGGTACAGGTATTTCTCCTAAAATGGATAATATGTTTGCCACAGGGTTAATGTTGCAGTTGGGAGTTAAGTAATTTAGTCCTTGAGCCTTCTATAGTGGCCTGGGGGGGTCGTAAAAGTTTGTATAAAAGAGATAAATAATGATTCTAAGCTACCAAGCATATTTCCCAAATGTTTTGCTGTGTCTTGAAGAAATAAAAATCTTTCAGCTTGAGAAATAAAAATCCTCTTTATTCGGAACAGACTAATCTTTCTCCATACAAACCCCTTTGTGTTTGAAGAACAACACTAGAAATTATTCTATAGAAGAAGGAATGTTCTCCATTATTAAAGCTTACAGTTCTCCACAGAGCAATTTAGTAAAGGATCAGCACTTTTAAGAAATAGTTATTATTAAAAACAATACGGATGTCATGAGGGAAATTAACAAAAAAAAGCTGATTTTGTAATAATTTTGCTTCTGAATACCACAAATGAGTCATACCACCAGCAGACCTTTCTCTTCACCTGAGGGGTACATTGCATAGTAACGACATGGGCTATAGGACTCCAGTTTGCCTACATATTTAACAAACTTCATACTAAAAACACAGAACTTAATTAAAACTTTTCTGAACTATGTCTTGAGGCAGCATTTTAACGATGCCTTCAAGGGCAAGTTTGGTTCAAACTGCTCCGTGAAAAGCTATTTTTTACAGCATTCTTGATGGGTCTCTTTAACAACATCTTTTACCTTGACTGTTAATCTGCTGCCAGCCTTTTCCACTCCTCCCGACCAGAACTGCAGCTTCTTCTCGAGCTGCTAAGCCGCTGTCTCAGGTTGAGCTGTTTTAACGCTCCGTCGTTGATCATATTTGGCTTAATTACCTCTGAGTGTACCGCAGGGGCATTTGGAATCATGGCCTGATGCATATTCAATAAATTGACTGAAACAGCAAATGAGAATGATGTGCATTCATATTTTCACCAAGGATTTATCTGAGAGTGACCTTCAGATCTTGTCCATCTTTGCAGAGGAAAGATGACAGAAATCCCATTAATATTATGTTAATAATGAAAAAAGCCTTGAGGATGCTTCATAGTATCTTATTTAAAATGTGCTCAAGCCAGGATTTATAATAAATTTCTGTGTATAACATTAATAGTACAACCATTGCTGCTTTACTTAAAACTAAGGATATTTAATGGAACATGTCAGTGAAAGGATCAATTCAGTTCAATACCATTTACTCATACTGTGCAAATTTAAACAGTATTACTAAACTAAACAATATTATCCCAGTTATTAAAAAAGGTTTTAATAAAACCCAACTGATTGCGTCAAGTCTAATGCTGAAGCATCTCTCATACTGAGCATGCATGAGGGGACACTGGAGAGGAAAACACAGGAAGAAACCCGTAGCAGAGCTGCGCTCACTTTAAGTCACCAATTGCTGCAACACACTAGAGTAGTCAGAGTATGTAGAAGAAATGGGAGGACATGTTTTTAACACTGTTCTAATTTCAGTGATCTAATGAAAATGTAACCCTTCAAAGTCCCTGAAATTCTTTTTACAGATGTGTTAAAATCCTTAAAGATAATTTATGTTTTACTGCAGAAGCAAAATCTGAGAGTAGAACAACAGAAAAGTTGTTTTATAACTCCACTCCAAAGGTCTTGAAAAAAGGTCTTTGTTGTGTTTTATTTTCTTTTTTTTTAATAATTTACCTTTTCTTTGTTTTTTGTGAGATGGATCTTTGTTATTTTTGTGTTGGTTTTGCTTTGGAAATCTTTGATAAACTATGTTTCCATTCACCAATCAAACTGTACAAATTGTATTTAAGAAAATAAATTTGCTAAATGGAAAAAATCCAACTTAAAAAAAGATGATGTATTTCAATAAAAAGTTTTTACACTTCCATTAGGTGGTTTTTCAGACGTGGTGAAATTCGTATATTTCATAAAAGTGCAATAGAAAAACATTTTTTATATCACATCAGTCAGGAAATCTACAACTGAACCTCCTGCCTTGTAAAAAGATTAAGAAGAGCACAAGTAGTTGGAGGATGATGGTGCCCACTAGAGCCGTGGCTGAAATATGGATATATTTCATATATTTACATCCACTGCTGCTATGTTGTGTTCAGAGTTATCACATGAACAAATTCACGTCAATTTTAATTGTAAGTTATTTAATGTAAATACCTCAATTGCAAAACCTTCCATTTTCAGAAAAAAAGCAGAATATCAACATAGTTTTGCACACATAATGTAATGGAAATGCAGTTACTGTTGCCATGTTTACCCAGATTCCCCTCTAAGGAGGTAAAACAGTTCTTTATTGTTTATGATGCAATGTTGGGTTCTCTAGATCAACTGCTTTATTGTGTTATACAATAATGCACCTTGGCTGGCATCTCTTTGCTAATTTCACCTCTGTTCAATGTTTTCTTGATGTTTAGATGACGGTTCACACTGTTGTCCCAAGAAGACCCACCTAGTAGCCCCCTTTAAACCGATAGATCTCAAAAACCATTCTTTCCATCCTAAGCTAATTATTGTTAAGATTTTAGCATGATGACTTGCCTTGTGAGATGTTTTGGTTCATTTACTTTTTTTCAGCATAGTTCTATTTACATGGTTCTTCTTAATTCTTTAGGTCTGGCAATGTGTGAACAGTGCAACTAAATAAAGAAGTTGGTTATTTACAGGAAATGAATGATTAATCATACATATATAATTTTTAAATCCGATCAGGTGGTCTTTTACTCTAAATGAATTTATTAACTATTCAAAGAATTCAGATTTAAGAAAGAAACAAAGTGAAAGAGATCTACAAGTAGGAAATACTTTTTCACTTCACTTAACCAAAAATATGCTGATTTATCCCGCTACTTTTTTAAAATCATGAACAAGTAAACTCAAGTCTGTCCCCGACCTGAGGAGAGAAGCAGCTGCCAAGCAACTGCATGTTTACTTTATTTACCCATCAATGAGGCTTCCCAGCGGCAGAAAGATTGAAGCTGCAACATCGGGGAATGAATTTTATTACCCGGGGGTCCTTTTGTGTTCCCGGCTGTCCACAGTGAAAAAAGGCTTTTTATTGATTTTCTCCAAGGAGGAATGGGGGTTTGAAAACATGTGCAGACCTGGTTTGCAATCTCTGACTGCCCCTGGATGACTGCTAATAACACAGAAAGTTATTTTACTGTACTTCATTTTACCAGCCAACCCCCATTTTACGCCTATATACAGTCTATATAAATATAGACCCATCACTGTGCATTTACATGCATGCATTAATGTTGCCCTTAATATGTGGGTGTTTACTTGATGAAAAGTGTGTACATTTATTGCCTTTTCCAGCATCACAGAGAGTTAACAGTCTGAATAACTTAAGCTCTCACCATGTTAATTAAAGCAGCTCGCCCTCGCAGTGATGCTGCAACCATGGCGAGACTAATTAATTTTTGAATGGATGCTTTTTTGGACACAAGGATGTCTCTGAGAACTACCAATGTCAAAATGATTCTGTGCAGTTTACCAAAGGAACTGTTATTAAAAGTGATAATTATTGTTGAGCAGAACATAAATTCATTTTCCCTGGTGCTTACAGCTGCAGGGAAAGTCTTTGTTGTCTTTTCTTTTACAGCTGACTATGTTCACTAATGACTAGACAGATATCAAAGGTGAAACGCATCAAATATCTGTGGCTCCAATTGTATTCTTCCTTCCACAATACATATAAGTCCTTGCAAAAATATTTAAATGCCTCAAACTGTTTGACATTTAGTCAAATTATTACTACAAACCCTACTACAAACTGAATAAGGAAAACCTCCTTTGTAAATCTGACCCTGTTTTCTGATCCTTCTAAAGGGAAGCCATTACAACCAAATGCCTTTAGAACACATCTAACTAGTAAATAAAGACCATCTGAACTTCCTGAGTGCAACCTGAACAATTTAATCCTGCTGTGAAACATTGCAGCTGTAGGAGTTTACTAGGCGTGTTTCGATAACAATCGAATTGTTTAAATTATAAAATAAATTTGCTAAACAGAAACACTGCAATTTGAAAAAAAAAAAAGTCAATAAAAGTTTTTTGCCTCGATGAGGTGTTTTTTTTGATCGTATCGAAATCCTTATATTTCACAAAACTGCAGTGGAAACGGTTTTTGCTCCTCACATGATCTGGAACTGGACATTATTGCCTTGAAAAAAGATAATGAAAAAGACCAGAATTAGCTGGAAAAAGATGGCGCCAACTAGAGCCGTGGCTGACATATGGATGTATCTCATGTCTTTACATCCACTGCTGCCATGTTGTTTTCTTAATTATCACTGGAACAAACATATTCTTGTGCAATTTTAATTTCATTTGTTATTTAAAGGAAATACTAAAATTGTGTAACTTTGGATTTTGTTAATTTAACAGAATATCAACATAGTATTGCTCACATTTGTCATGGAAATGTCTGAAAGCTATGAGAAATGGCAAACAAGTGCAAAACAACTGTTAGCTATCAGCTATATCAGCTATTAGATGTTGTAAATAATTTACCCCTACAGTAAAACAGAGTGGCAGCATCCTCATGCTATTTGACACAGCAAACATGTGGAAAACGTTTTAGTTTTATTAGCTTAATTTGCTTGTATATAAACATTTTGTGAGCCACCTTGCCCCAAACTCATTCCCCCCACAGAAAAACATGGAGTTGGCTTTAACATTTTCCAGGAATGATAGAGGACATTCACACTGTGAAACATGGTAGTTGAAGCATCATGATATGGGAATCCTAAATGCCACAGCAAAACCTGTGGACAAAGTTGCTCTCAATAGATGAGATCAAAATGTAAGTTTTTTAAACCGACACTAAGTAACTTCAGTTTTTTTTTTTTACTTTTTAGTCTTATAACTTTTGTGATTATATGTCGACTTACAACTAGCTGAATGACCTCTCTGTCATGGCCAGAGTGTGTCTGTATCGCTTTCACCAGCTCTAAGCAACTTTAAAGAGGGTGGCAGGAACCCTGCTACACAAAACTAGACACTTCCTCCTTTCCCCATTTGTTTTAAAGACAGAAGTCAATGTGATTAAATTTCCCTGAGAGACTGTATATTTGTGCAAATTGTGCAGGGTTTATATTCAGGCATTGATGCACCTTCCTGCTGGGATCTATACTGTGAAATTGTCAGACGTTATATTTTTTTATTTCAAGGCTTTAAAGTCATCAGCACATCACTCCCTGACAGACATTTACTCCACCTGGTGCCTCAGCAGAGCCAGGGCCATCTCCAAGGACAACTCCCACCCTGGCT
>JAUZNJ010114209.1:0-19765 GCA_034780135.1 Jordanella pulchra | reverse complement strand
CTCAGCTTATTGATATCACAGAAAAAAACATAAGGATTCATCAAAGATTTGCTGTACTTGAAACTTGGAGGAATGTGAAAGAAAAAGGACAGACTCCTTCCAAACCGCCAACAGCAGTTACTCATTAAGAGAAAATCATTGAAACAAAATTAGGAAACTATTAAAATCCTGACTTTAAATGAAATAAATCAAATACCAGGGGGAAAAGGAAAGCAATTTGAGCCACGGCTAACGAGGATAGCTCTAAGAAAGCAGCTAGACAGTTAGATAATCCAATTATAAAGGTCCTAGAATATGAATTGCATTGCATTTTGCCTTGTTTCTCCCACCTTTTCCAGATCAAAATATTGCTAAAATCCTTTGTTTCATTTCAGAAACACTGCACTTTCACTCTTCAGTGTCTGAGCCAAATAAAACAACAGATTTTACATCAAACTTTTAACTTCCTTACAACATGTTTAGCTTCAGGTTAACTTTTTTTTGGTGCCAAATTGAGCCATGGTGTAAACTACCTATAAACTGACTGAAAGCTTCCTCAAAATAACATTTTCAAAGCAACATCACTGGCATAGTCAAATCCTCACAAGTAGTAGATTAGCCTTTATAGCACATCAGCAGAAAATATAATGGTAGTAAAAGAGAAAGAATATTTAAAACACAAGAAAACATGAAACACCAAACTGGCACAAATACGCAGTTAAGACTTTTTGTTTATATTCGTGTCATTTTTTTTTTTTTATTAAAAGATGGAAAGTGTTTCAAGATATTTAGCTGACAAAAATATCTGTTTCTGAGAGACATATCAGCTCAGAGGCTTTTGAAGGGGAGCAGCAGCAACAGCCTTTGGCAGGGGGAAGAAAAAGCAGGGTGGGGTGAAGGTTCCACCTCCCTCCAGCTTTATTACACACGACTGGAGAAAAGCCTGCGTGTCCAAGATGGATAAGTGGAGGGGCAAAGAGTCAGGTGGCCCGAAATAAGATGAAAATAAAATGTCAAGATGGATTTTAGGGGATTTGCAGCATCCACCTCGAGGTAGCATGCCTCAGCCGTGTGTGCGTTAAGTGAGAAAGATCTGTGAGGTATTACATCTTGACCTTGCCATAACGAATCCTTTTCTTCTTTCTGGTCGCTGTGCTGCACCATCATCTTGACAGCAAGAAATGGTCAGAGGGAGGTGAGAAGAGGACAAACAAAGAGGAAGGTCGCACTGATTTGATGCCCTCATATCTTAGCTTCAAAGTCATCCTCCTGCTTTTTCCCTGGAGAGTTTGGCTAACAGGGTCTTATTATTTTTCAGCCCTCGTGGAACAGGTCAAAAGTCAAGGGTCACCCAATTGCATCTCTTGTACCCAGTAAAAGGGGGATTTAGCCGCTTTAATCTCAGAGAAGTTATGGCCTTCACTTGTATCCGGCCCAGGGGAGGCAGACGGACAGAAGGTATTGAAGATCAAAGCCGTCCTACACGGCACGGCTGTATGTGGCCCAGTACGTATCTTTACCCCCCCAATAAATAAACATGATTTATTATCTGTAAGCTAGCAGCTGCACCTCCAAAGTCCTCCGTGGTGAACTAGCACTCGAAGCTCAACTTCCATCAAAGAAGAATAAGATGATTGAGAGGCTTGTAAGGCCAGTCAAAGCTAGCTATGGAAAGAGGAGAAAAGCTAGGTGACAAATCTATGAGGGCCATCTCAGAAGCCGCTTGGTATAATAGGGGTGCAAAGGACACGACTTCTTCAAATTGATTCATTACTGCCACGGTAAAAGGACAAGAGTGCTTCCATCTTATTTTAATGCAGATATTTCACTGAACATCGGGTGGACATTTTTATTCTGTAAAGTAAAACTTTCAAAAAGTTCATTTATAGAGGAGTTTAAATTAAAAAAAAAATTTTACTGCCACCATATCTCACATTTACAAAGTTACACCAATAGACACAATCAATATGCAACAAAATTCCTTCCTAAAATCCACAGTTTGTGGAATAAGAGATAAGAACCAAACGTTAAATAGCTTTACCAACTAAATTAAAGCATATTTTACTTGGTAAAACACATTGTATACAAGAATATGGATAATTATGGATATTATCAGTGATCAAGTGAACAGAAAATCAGTACCACTAAAGCGTTTCCTTACCTCTTAATAGTCACTGTTCTTTCTGTTTTAGATGTTTATTTGCATAAAAACGGCACTTTAAATAATGTAGAGGGGTAGATTAGGAAAAAATGATCTGCATAGAACTTAATAGAAACATTAAGGAACAGAACATATAAATTATCTCTCATCTCCAAGTTCCACCAACCCACTTGAATTTACAGTTAGCTAAAATAAAAGTAACGTTTTTTTTTTTAATCCCCCATATCTTCCAGGTTTGAAGAGAAACTGTCAACAAGAATCTTGAGCAAATATTTCTATATGCTGCAGGATTTCTGCACGAGAGGATCAGCAAATTGCTTCAATTCAGAGTGCAGGAGCAGAAAGACTTATCTATATTATAACCATAACCCCAGCATTTATGGATAGATGGGGCCAGGCTTTTATTTTGATGGAGTGTAAATGGACAAGACCATGTAATGCATGTCAAACAGCTTTGCTCCTAAACAAGATAACGCAGCTGGAATTGGCTGTTAACAGAAAGGAATAAGGATGAGCCTGAAATGTAAAACACGCAGCATCTAAACGGCCTTGAAGTGAATCATAATGAACATTTAGCTGCTCTCAGTCTGCTTGAATTACATTAATTGTGGAAATACAGGGTCTGCCGCTATTATCTTTAGAAACAGACGAGCAGAAAGACACAATTCACTCTTGGTCTCACAAGGAAAAGTACAAAATATGATCTTTGTGGAAGGATGTTCAGGAGTTACTGCAGGTTTGTGTGCGGAACAGGAATCAATGATATCAGCGGCTCTGGCAGCTGATGGACCCGAGCAGATGTGAGCAAAGGTTAACTGCCAAAGCAGCGCAAAACATTTGCTCATTGAGGAAGACCTATTCACAGTGGGGGTACCAGCTCCACAGTCATTACCAAAAGGTCAAAGGAAAACATGAGTTCACAAAACGTGAAGCTTTGAGGTATGAAACTTGAACTTTCAGAATGGTTTGCATTTTTTTTAAACCACAGTAGAAAAGCCTCATCGCAGCAATTGGAACAAAATTTTAGTTTTCCTATTAAAGATATTTAATGAAAAACTGATTTAATTTTGCAGCTATAATTTACATGCTGTTACTGGTACATTTCCTAATTGCAATTTGATTATTCTTACATTTTTATTTCATACCATTTAACAGGGTTAGCATTGATCGAAAAAAAGTATAATTTTTCAATATTAATGCACATGAACGTTAATTAGGCAGGAGGGATTATAAAATTCAACATTTTAAACCCGGAAGTGTCAAAATATTGCCTACAGGACAAACCATTTATGTAACCATTTACTTGCTTCTTAGATAATATGGTTTTGGATGTTTGACCAGGTATTAGATCTTTACTTATTTTTCCTTTTTGTAGGTTCATTAATAGTGACTTTTCAGATGACATTAATTCATTTTTAATCCTAAAAGCTCATTACCACATTAGATTAATAAAAAAGTTCTTAGAAAGAATTTTCAGTCTGTTTAAAAGTATTGATAAGCTAGTATATGAAGTCAGTACTTGGTTGGGGCTCCTTTTGACAGGATTACAACCAACCAATGTCATAAAACCTGTGCCCTGCTGTATCAAACCATAACGTTATTGAAATGCTGCTGGACTTTTAAATTATGTGAGTTTCAGAGATTTAGAAATTTCCCTATTCATCAGTTGTATGCCATAATGATCAAAAATACAACAAATTTGCATTTAAATATATTGCTAGATTTAGGATTATATTCATTAATTTTGACAAAATATGTTTAACCAACCTAGATTCCCTAGATACACTCATCTAATGGGTGTATCCAATATATATATATATATATATATATATATGTATATATATATATATAATAAATATCAAATTCTATTAAAATCTCCATCCCTACCTTTGTTCAAGATACTTTGAATCTGTTAAATATCTGTCTAAACAAATAAAAAAGAGAAAAAGTAAAGCTGGTTTTCTTGCACAACACTAAGAAAAGAATAAAAGACTTTGCAAGGCGTTTGGCAGCTCTGTTTATTACACCAAACAAAGTGGTTAAAAAAAAGCTTAAAAATTACACCATCAGAGAACAGTCTGTTTCAAACATGTCTGAAGTCTGCTCCAATCCACACTGTGTCTAGTTCCTCTCTTGGCAATCCCAGAATTTCCAAATATTAAAAAAATGAAGGAAATACAGTTACACAGTTAGAGACTGCAAGACAGCCTGTCATTCTTTAGGTTTTGAAATGAAGACTCTAGTAAATACCTGAATATTTTCCAAATCTTTCAACAAACCTGGATTTCAAACAAACAGTTTAGAGTAAAAATGAGAGAACAGGCCAAAGGAAGACACTGCTGGCATCTTCAGCATTTTAAAAACATAGTTGCACATCAAAATGACTGGCAAGAAAACAACTATCTAAAATGTCCTGAAACTAATTATTCAGAAGACCAACACTGTTCCATTAAAACCGCAACATTAGAAAGCGGCTTTATCTGACGCCTATATTTCCATAAATTCACAAAGCAATACATCTGACCACATTTATGCCTCATAATTCAGGAAAATACACCAACTCAACAAATAAAAACACGGTCTTGAGAGTTCTATAGCTGGGAATTAACTTTGCTGGAACTATTGCAGGGAAACCGAGTTATGGCTATATATCTATATACAACTATA
Source organism: Jordanella pulchra (assembly GCA_034780135.1). Taxonomy (NCBI): domain Eukaryota; kingdom Metazoa; phylum Chordata; class Actinopteri; order Cyprinodontiformes; family Cyprinodontidae; genus Jordanella; species Jordanella pulchra. Next base: position 14,958 of record JAUZNJ010114209.1, on the reverse strand, counting down.
TGTATCCTTCTCTATTCTTCAATCTAAACATCTATACCTATACTATACCTATATACCTATACTCCATCTATTTATAAAAATATCTCTACAGGTTTACTAGTCTATCCGTGTCTATGTGTAAATCTTTTCATCCATATATCTATCTACACATCTAGACCTGTATTTCCATTAGTGTCCTTGCTCCAGAACAAGGTCTGAGCTCCTGTAGCAACAAAGAAGCCTCTTCACTACAGCTGAACTACAGCTTCCAGTGATTGAAAGGGCTATCTGGAGAAGAGTTTTTGCTCAGGGCTGAGGAGAAAAGCTGCAGTCTTGATGGCACCAAATCCCTTATTTAGTCTTTTGTTTCATTCAGTCTCTGCAGTCTGAGATAAGCTGGATGTGTAGGATTAGTGCAGGCTAACCCTCTCTGCCATTACATGCTGGGACCGGGGGCCAAATCTGGACTATGACTGTGTGGTGGTGGGCGAGCTATGTTTGGAGGGCAGTCTGTGAAAACAATGAGGAGCAGAGGGATAAAGATCTAAAGAGCATGGAAGAGAAGGAGGAAACAAACTGTAATCCAATCAGGTTAAGACTTCGTCATAAAAACTGCCTTAATCAGGGTCATCTTAACTGAAAACATTCACTGTAAAGCTTGGGGTGGGAGTCTTTCTGATTTGCTGCTGTCCTACAAATAACTTTACAAACAGCTTCGAGCAAGGCCACATTTTGAATCCTCTCTCAGTTATAAATTTGCAGATTTTCTGTGGAAATCAGCGTGTTGGAGACAACTTCACAACAACAGGCACCTTTCCTGAATCTGCAGGGCCTTAGTGCAACCTTATCACACCTTATCTGTCACTGATGAAACCAGTGGAAAACTAACTCACACTTAAAAAGGATCAAATGTATTTATGTAGGTAAATATGTATCAATCTGGTAAATGAAACAGCACAGTCAAAAAGCCCAAGTGTTTGTTTTAGATAAAGTAAGCTGACTTTCCAGTTTGACTTGACTATGTCTCAAATCTTTATTAGAATATGCTGCAAATCAAAAACAAGTTGTATTCAGATTCAAGAAAAGTTGAAAAAGACAAGAAAAAAAATACTACCTAAAGATTTTAAACGGCCAAATTTTTGTCAAAGTATGCAGAAAAGCTGTGCATATTGTCTCAGAGAACCTAATCCAGACTAAATGATTTTATAACATTTAACTGGCAGCCACATGTCATCTCAAGGCACTTTACTAAGACAATTCAATTAAGTCACATTGGTTCAAAGTTTTCTATCTAAGGAAAACCAGCTGATTGCATCGAGTCACTGACTCTACAGCAATCCCTCACACCAAACATGCATGTAGGGACAGTGAAGAGGATAAACTCCCTTTTAACAGGAAGAAACCTCCAGCAGAACCAGGCTCAGTGCTGCTGAGGCCGACTTGGGTTCAAGGAGACAGAAACAGAGGTAGAGAAAGAAGCAAAAATACTTTTGCTATATAGTAAAGAATAAACATGTTTTATAGCTTTGGTAGCTTTATCAGAAATGTACTTATCAAAGTAATAAGTGATAGTGGATAAAAGTACAACCATAGGGGTAGTTTATAGGTCAGACATATAGATGGTTAGAGATGCTTTTTTCTATGGCTGTAGCAATTAAAGGCATATGCACAAAAAATAAAACAATTGTTCTCATAAAAGGTTGTTTTAAGGGATGTTAGAAGAAACACATTTTCTTCTGCTTTTAAGTGAATATCCAGATCAGATGATGTCAAAAAAGGTAAAAATGACATTTAACATAATTATTAGCCAACCATCTGACACCAACAAACTAATGATCATATAGGCTGAATCTCATTGTTGCTACTTGCCTCCTCTGCTCTGTTACTGCCTGAAAGTATAACAGCAGCAATCAGTAGCCTTTAGTTCAAGATCATGTCACTGCTTAAACACCAATTTAAATAAAAAAAAAAATCATCTCAGGACTGGTGGGAAACCCTAAGGTAGAAGGAAGTGTAGCAACAATTAAAAGCTGAACACTGGTCAGCTTTAATAATATCCAGCTGAAAAGTTAAACCCTAATTCCTTTGTTTTCTTTAACAGTGGAAAAGAGCAGATCAAAGCAGACAAGTCTGTTCTTACTCTAAAGCACTATGTTTGATTAAAAACCACACATCAAATGGGATGGAGCACAAACACCAGCAGTTATGCACAATGGAGGAACGCTGGTGAAATGGGGTTGGAGTCTATTAGACGTTGGTAAAAGTCCCTGCAACATCTCCTTTATTTAACTGTCTACATTTTTTGTCCTCAAGCAGTAGAATAACATGACTCAAAGTTTGAATTAATGCAAAATGTGAAAACAACTCCAACCTGAGTAAATCTTACATTAAACACCGAAAAGAACACTATCTAGCTAATTCTTGACATGGTGATTTATTCAGAAACCCTTCAGTTTAAAATGTGTTAAAAATCAACTTCAGATGTTGAGGATAATCTAAAATAACTGGGTATTGACACATACCACAAACAAACCAATTAGAGGAACATCCAATGGAGATGAAACCCTTTCAATCCAAGTCTAACAGTATCCTGAAAGGGGAAATATCATCATCTTCCATCAACATCATTGTTTAATAGAAAAAAGTAAAGGTAACCAATAGTTCTACAACCTTATTGTGGTCATTCTGCAGCTTCTTTCTTCCTGATTATTTGGTTTGGAGCTTCCCGATGCAGATTTTTGAGATCTGTTGTGTCTTACTTTTCGTAACGTATGATGTGTTATTTACCAATGCAGCATAATATTTTGCTTTGGTAGAATGAGAAATGCGAGAAAAGAATTGACAAGGAATTATAGAAATTCTAAACATAATCATTTGTCACATCAAGAAGGGGTTCTACTTTTTTGCGGCCCGGGTTCTCTGAAAATATTTAATGCAACAATACTATACTATTTATTATATTATATTAAAAGTGTGCATATGAACTTTTATATTATTTCCTGTTATAACAACTTCCACTGTCTTGGTCAATCCCAATAAAAATAGTCATACACTTTAAAATCTACAGGACACTGTTTAAATTTAGAGTCAAGTAAAACCCTCAAAATTCTCTTTTTCAGCCATTATAAAACAAACTTGAGTTATTATATCTGTGAAGGTTCTCAGTCATCCAGGTCATGATCAAGCTTGGAAAGTTCAGTTTAGGCAACTGGACGTGAAGTTTTCTAGAAGACGTTTTTCCTCTCATCCAAGAGGCTTCTTCAGTTCTAACTGATGCTGGGGAGCACTGAGATTAATATACTGCAAGTGTGACCAACAATTAGGGAAGGGGGAGAAAAGAAACAAGAAAGATGGCTCTGATGGGTTGTTAACTAGCTCGTCAGGGTGGTTTCGGTCACATGCCTCTAAAGGTTGAGTCAGGTGAAAGTAGTTTAGAGCTAAATTTTTTTGGTATGTTTCGTGAGAGTGCTTTGTATGTGGGTGACAAGTTATGTCTGAGACCACCTCCTCAATTAATTAAGGGATGGTTTTTCCACGTTAACAAAAATGGCTTCTTTGAGCCTCTTCCTTGGCAAGAATGTGGATGTTGTTGTCCTCAAACAAGTGACCTCTGGTCTTCAGGTGTAGGTGGACTGCTGAGAATGCTGCCATCTTTGCATCCAAATGAGATAATCGTGATGTTTTAACTGCACCAGGCCATGCTTCTATAGTTTGCTTATACCAGTCAAATCATAAACAGAGCTGTCCTAAATGTCACCTTGACAGACTTAATACTGTGGCAACAAACCACTGCTGGGTTGGTGTCTCCTGGAGTGACTCACAATATAGTGATGGTGACCATATGAAGGGAGTCTTTTTCATTCATTTCTAAACCCCAAAGGAAAAGAAATGTCAATGATAGACAGAAGCTTGGGAGCGAGGGGAATTTATTAGGAAAAATCGAACAGAACACCTGAACTCTGAATTTCATCAATGGTAAGGGGCCAACAACAGAATTTCCAGCGACTGCATCATGCAAACATATTTGTCCATTTGTCAGCAGAATAAAAAGGTAATAATATAAGCCTTGAAATTCCTCTTCATCCCAATTGTAAAATAAGATAAATAAATAAAACCTGCTGCATACTTATGCTGAACTCGTCTATGCAGTGTCCTGGTGTTTATGTGTATATTGAAGCTGAAGTGTTTGGGCTGGTTCTTTATCAAAATGACTTGCAGAATTCCAGTCATGGGTTGTGTTTTGGCAGGGTTTGTGTTTTAAGGTGAAGTTGCTTATTTGAGCGTGCCTTTCCCCCCCCCAACATAAATCATTTTTTCTGGTTACTGTGAAATAAATGTCGGCAGGCAGGAAAAGTTCTTGCATGTATACGTACTAAACACATGTATTGCATCGGTGAGAAGTATAGTTTGTGAGACTTACTGTGGTGTGATTATTAGGCTTCTTTTGGTTTTGTTTTATTTGTTTTATTAGATTTGTTTTCTAGTAAGATCTGACAACACTGGAGACCCTGTTTGTGTGTAACATAGAACAGGAATGTCTAATTACAGCAGGATGATTCACTTTAAAGTTTTAGAGAAGGGGCTGTTTTTACATCTGATTTGGAGATTAGCCCTAATGTATGTATATAAATTTTTTATTTACCGTTTTTTCTACTGGAGTTTCCTCCTCATGAGTTTTCCTTATGAGTTTTCTCATAATGCCCGATAGTTCTCCACTTTCGAACTCTAATTCCCCAAATTCATATTCGGGGTTGAATGTATAGGAAGCACCCATGGATAGTTTATGGTCTGCTATCCAAATGTTTGGGGGGCATTATTGTGTAGCACGTGTCAGTTCAGCTTGGAAAGTTCATTTTAGGCAACCAGACATGAAGATGCATACACTGAACTTTCCAAGCTTGACCTGGAGGACTGAGAACCTTCACAGACGTGTGTCAGTTATGATTGAACCAATGTTATATACTTAGAAAACTGCATGTTTGGCAGGAAAATGGTTAGTTTGACTTTGATTAAAGAAAAAACATCAGGTTACTTCGAGAAACTGCTAAAACTGTCCATTCTTTTTGACTCTATAATAATAAGAGACATTTCTTATTTGGTGTGATAAGAGCAACTAGTTGGGGACTCCTGGTCTATCCCATAAATTGTGAACAAAAGCAGAAGACATTGAAGGGTTTTCTTTACGCCCAATTTTGCTAACATTAGCTTTGCTGTTTTGAATGCAAACCCAGTATGATAACTGTGAGGGAGTTTTCCGATACATTCTCAGATAAATGACTTCAGTTTCTGCAGCCATGAAGCGTTTCTCAGGTTTGCTCATAATACACCATTTCATTTTCTCTTCCCAACTCCTGATCCAAAAGACCCATAAAAGCTTTTCCTCCATGCAGCCTCAGCTCAATATTCAGGTGACGAGCAACCTGACGGAGACCGTCTTCATTTGGTTCATGTCAGGAGCCGCAATGCGACAGTCGCACTCAGCTTCCTATAGCAGGTTTCAGTTTTAAAAGGTGGGGACTGAGCAAAAACAGAAAGTGAGAGTGATTGATAGAACTAATCTTCTTTGTCAAATGTTAAAGATCTGCTCTGGTTAAAGAGCCTCGCCACCAGGCCATCAAAATTAGAGCGAGTGGTTCTGCTTTCCTTGTGTTATTGACATCAGGATGTGTACATGTGGCGGCCGGACAAGGAATGAGTCCTGTGATGGTCAAGATGAAGATTAATGACACAAGCAGCCTGGTGTCTCCTGTTTAATAATGCTTATTCATCACTGTCAGCCTGGAAACCGACACAGAAAGAGCTAAATGTCTGCATGACTACCAGATGCCTTATAACTACAACTTTATTTTTACTTCATATCCGCGTCTCTTACTTTAACCTGACATGTCCAAGTCTTTGTGCTTCTATAAAAAGGACTCATCTGGTTTTATGGAGATTTGCATGCGACTTCAAACAGCGAGCCAATCAGGAAGACATGTGAGGCGTGTGTAAACATCTTTTTATGTGATTTGAAAGCAGCGTGCAGCACAGAGCTCAGAGAGCAGATGAAAGGAGGCTAGAATTGAAAAGAACTGAACATTGTAGAGGGGAAAATAAGGGACCTCTGGCCTTCCACTACTGTGTGATTGAAAGCCATTTTGTCTCCCATGCCTCTGCTTGCTGCAATGCCTTCTTTCTCTCTGCGTGCTTCCACTTTTCCTGGTTAGGCATTTCTCTTTCTAATGGAAAATAAAGACTGGAGAGTGGCCGAGATAGGGACGCCGAATGAAAAACACGGAGTCACTGACCCAAGGCCAGGACCCGTCTATCAAAGTCCCTAAAGTCTGAGCTGGCTCCTTTTCTGCTACTCAGGGCTGAGAATAAAGATGTAATATTTCTGAAGCAGACTTGAAGCGTTTCCAGGCTGTGGGTGTGATTTCTATTTCTGTGAATTACTCGTATGGATGAACAGAAGGTGACAAGAACACCTTGATATCTTTCACAGTGCAAATTGTGTTCTTTAAGATGAAAGAAAGAAATCAGCAAAGTAACTGCAAAACTTTTTCATACAAATATTTAATACAGAATTAATGTTGGTCTTTCTGTGCCTTAAAAGTTTTGTTAACACCTAAACCTTTAGTTGTTTTTTCACATTACACCCACAAAGGAATATTATGGGGATTTGATGTTATAGACAAGCATAAAGTGATGCAAAATTGTGTAGTGGAAGGAAAATAATTTAAAATTAAAAAAAGGTTTCACAGGTCCTGAAACGGCATTGCTGCTTTTGGAGTATGACTTCCAGCTTTGTATATCTAAACTTAAAATAATACATTTACACAGAAAAGTAGAAGTTGTAGATCTGCAAAAATAAGTTTGATTTTCTTAATGTGGAAACAAATAAGAAATGTTTATCAATAAATAGTAGATCTGATGCAAAACGATTTATTTTCCACAACTGATGCTTCCACAGACACTATTGGGTTTCATATTTTAAGATGCCACTATCCACATTATTACCACTTTGTGTAAATCCAGATGGTCACCAACCGTGACCCTTTCTCCACATGTGGAGGCAGGCAGTGCTGAGTCACCTCCACTGCCCTGTGAAGAACCAGCATCGGGGTCTTCGGTTCACAGTTAACCTGCAAGTCCAATCAAAGCAAAGCCTGAACCGTGGGGCTGTAGGTTCTTATCGATGTCACAACAATCAGGAGAGGATCCAGAACAGAACCATTCGTTATCAAATAAAGAATGAACCTCCTCTTCAGACAACTGATAAACAAGTTCAAAATGTTTTTAATGTTCTCCAGACCTGCTAAGGAGCATTCTTCCTGCCTCCAGCTATTAACATATACAACAACTTAATAAAAAACAAAACAGGAAATAATACTTCTAATTTGGTATTAATAAAGTTCTTTTTTTGATTGAACTGAAATAAAATGGAGCCACAAACAGTGTAGAAACCCAATAAGGATTACATCAGTTTGTCTAAATACAGAATTAGGCTGATGTCTATTTTGAAAAGTCTAACAGCATCAAATTTACTCCACCCCAACCTGTAATCTACCTGGAAAATGTAATCTGCTATTTTGTAAGAAAATTACTTTTCTTTCCTTTAACTCAAAATGTAAAAAAAATTAATAAATAAAACAGGAAAGGTTTGCCAATATTCAGGTGGTTCAGTTATAAAGATGCATCATCATCATTATCTGTTAGAGCAGACCTTGGTCACCAGTTTCATTACAGGGTAGATGCATCTGTGAGCAGCAGGGCTGCTGCATGAGCTGCATTCATATCGCCTCTAAAACAGAAACCCTCCCATCACTTTCCATATACTGACAAAAATATCACAAAGTTAAGGTTCTGCTTCTCGACAGACATCAAATCACAGCTCAGCCTAAAGCACCACCATCTGAATAGCAAACACTCACCTCCTGTGGGGCCCTGAAAGACAACTGGAAAAAGTTTCTTCACCTGGAGGCGTGACGGTGAGAAAAACTGAGTTCTGGTTCTAATTTTAGCTTCGCATCTCTAGGAAAAAAAAAAAACTGAACTCTGCATGTGGAAGGAGATGGTGTGTAAGGAAGTGTTTCACATTTTGGATGCAGAGTCCAACAGGTAGGACTGATTGGTGGTACAGCTGCATTTTCCCGACAGCTGCCACAGTGTTTTTCAAACCTGGTCCTCAAAGCACACTGTCCAGCCTGTTTTAGATGTTTCCAAGTTTTCACACACCTGATATCAACTGAGAGCAGATTATCAGGCGTTGATGGGCTGAAACCATCTGAGTCAGGTGTGTTGCAGCAGAGAAACATTTAAAACATGCAGAACATTGTGCCTTGAGGACCAGGGTTGAAAAACACTGTCGCAGCAGACAGAGGAAAAAAAACACACAATGAGAACAAAACGGCTGCACAAATAATCTGATCTTTGTATTTTTATTCAAGCATTGAAAACTTATGAAGCTGGAACATAATGACCTCCGAGGGGCTTCATAGTTTCCATGTTTAAGGTTCACCTCTGTCTCAACCTCTTACTTCCAGAATACCGTCTGCATTAGTCAATTCACTACTCAGGTACTCAGACCCACTGCCCTGCATGTCTAAGGTTAGTCCTGCCTCCACACACCTGACTTACATAAATGAGTGATTAACAGGCCTCCGCAGCCCTTGATGGCTGCTAAGGAGGTAATATAGTGTTGGATTTAGGTGTGCCAGAGCAGATAGATAAAACGAGTAGAATAGTGGGTCAAAGGTTGAGGACCCCTAATTTACAACAGGTTATTTGCACCCTGGTCCTCAAGGCGCACTGTCCTGCATATAGATGATGTATCTTTGCTTCAGCTCACTACTTTTTGATGGATGGATGATTGACAGTCCTCTGCTGAACTGTAACCATTGAATGAAGGTGTGTTAAAGCAATGAAACATCACAAACATGCAGGGCAAAGCATCCTAAGTATTTTTAGAAACACTGTTTTACAGTAAGACAACTTTCCAGATTAGAAAACATTGTTACCATGCTTTATGAAGGGACGGACTTTCTGAAATCAAAATGTCTGTCAACAAATTTCTACTAGAACAACCTTTGAATGTTGCTATTGTGAATCGGAAAGTCGGTGCAACAGGATGGTGTTCTACTTCCACATCCAAGAATAATGGTTCTTGCATCAGCAGTCATTCAGCTTCCCTTCCTATGCTAAATGCAGTTCTTTGTTGAATTGTGTTTATACTACAATATATTTCAATGCTGCGTTTTGGTCATTGCTATGGTTGTAACTGTGGTCATATTGGCCGATGTTAGAACGAGGGTCTATGTGCTAAAAACTGGAACACATTTACCTCAGATATTACATCCATTCAACTTGTCTAACTATAATGGATTGCACCAAAAGATGCATGGATGGGTAAATTGGTTGATGGACAGACTCTTTGTGCAATATTTGTAAAGAGAGCTTCTAACAATCTGTTGAAACACACAAGGCCAGTTTCCTTTTCTCTTCCTTGACTGAACTTATCAGATGATTCTCTTTTCCTTCAACTGTCTGATTCAATCCCAACACCTTAAATCACTGAGGACACTTCAGCTTCGGCGGAAGTGTGTCAGCATTCACCATAGCTGCTTTCTGAATAGTGCTGGCAATAAGGAAGGAGGTAGAACAAGGGAGCAGGAGGCTTCCTGCCGTCAGTTAATTTAGCATGGAGACCTCCTTATGTTATATGGTTTCCCCACAATCCTTTGTGTGACAGACTATATTGGCACAGCTCTCAGCTGTTCATTCTGGAAGTCTTTGGTCCCAATTCAGCCAGTATCATTCATGTACATGCCTGGCAAGTAACAACGTCCATAAGATTGAAGGTTGACTGGATTCAGCACTGCAGTCAAGAGCTCGTTTCTAACAGTGTTTATATTGTCCACCCTACAAAAGAAGAAGAGATATGAGCTAGAAGCAGGAGATAGGGGCTACCATCTTAACTATTGAAATGAAACCCCACGTTATCAAAGCTGAGGGACGCCTGGTTTAACCAACGACATCTTGGTCACATCAGGCAGTCCTGAAAGCACAAGTTATTGATTAAAATCCACTCCTGTAAAGAGTTTTTTTTTTTTTCAGAAACTCCAATTATTCAGCAGTTATTTAAAAGATTTACAATTAAATTTTGATAAAATCCTCGTAACAAATAATTTTGACTTTGTCCAGTAAATTTAATATGCAGTTGGAGTTGGGGTAATAAGAGCTAGATTAGTTGCTCCTGTTTTGCTCCTGTTTTGTTTTTTGTCCTTTAATCTGTGTGACTTGACTTCATTTTTTTAGCCACTAGTTTGGAAAATCCCACATAGTACAGTTTTCCTCACAGTCCAGCCATGCATCATTGTTTTGAATCTGGCTATGAGGAACAACACAGTAGCTGTAAATCAGAGAGGTTCAGATTTTTCTATGCTACGGTCGGAAACCTTTCAAACACTATTTCCAGATGTTTGTGCAGAGCAGATGAGGAGCATTCTGCAGGATTTCCTCCCCGGGTTTCCTCTGCCCCCATCTTCACTCATCCTTCCCGACTTTTTGCAGCTTCTTCAACTTCCTCCTGAAATACCAGACAGATGAGATCATTCCCACCTTCTTACGATGAACTTTACAGAGAAACGGAACAGGTGCCGCCTCTGAAGCTGCTGTTGGAAACAGACGCCCAGTTCACGCACGTGGTCTTCTTTCTTCTACACTTATAAATGAATCTTTCCCCTGCAGAGCTGAAATCAGTAAATTAACTTTGGCACTGAGAAAAAGCAATCACAGACAGAATATTTATTTATTTAAAAGAGTGCATCAAAGGTCAAAGAGATGGAAAATATCCACAATGACAATAATTACAACTTCAACTTCCTCAGAGCGCCTGCTGCCAGTTTATTTAAAGTATGTCACTAATGAAAAATGCTAAAAAAAAACAAATGAGCTGTCGAGTCTATAAAATCTCTTATTTTATTTAGTTTCATTTTAATCTGGGAAGTTTAATCATTAACGCTGTATGTGGCCCGTGCCGCAGCATCTAATGCTTAGGTTGGTGCTCTTTGAATCTTTGAGCTGCTCCTCAACCTTTGTTGGCTTGGAGTTAAGGTCACTGATGACTGGACTTTCTCAGATTGGTTCTGTCATGCAAACTGAAGCAGCAGCAGATCTTCACACACTAAGATCATGTTTGAAGTGCTTTAATTAGAAAGACACTTTTGTCAGTCAACAACATATTTCCTAAAACATCCTGAGGTTTTTACATTACTGGTATGCTTTCCCTCTTTTTAATTGAATTATTATTGGGATTTGGATTTTCAGCTAGTTTCTTTTGTAATCTCATAAATTGGTTATTAATGCACTTCTAGAGTAATTTTCTGAGTGGCAAATTTAATATTTGTTATAAATTTCTTCATATTGGGAGAGGATGTGTTGCTCTTCAAACTTTTTACCTACCTTATGTCAGATACGCACCATTGAGATGGTTTCTTGTAAACAAAACTTTATGTTTCAGGTGAAATTGTGTCAATTTCCAAGGAGACAAAAATCTATAGAAGTCAAGGCTCAAGAAAACAGAGGAACCAAAGGTTTTAAAGACCAAAGTTTCTGATGAAGGCCTTCATCAAACCAATTTAGGTTCGAAAAGATGAAGCAAATTAGGCAGCAGGTAGATCTAAAGGCAAAAAACTACATTTTAACAATGTGTTCAAGACAAATCAGTTTGTGTTCCAAACAGTTTTGTTCCAGATGAAGCTTCGGTTCCAAGTCTGAGTTCCTGCTTCAGAAGTGCTTCTACCAGACTGGACTCCTGCTTCTAACATTTTCTATACACACATATTCTTTTTAAACAACCCAAATGTTGATTGTCGACTCATCTCGTTCTTTTAGTTACTGCTCCTGAACCAGAGCAGTAACAACATGCATATATATATTTTAAAAAGGAACAACAATGATTTTAATGTCTAACAGAAATGGAGAGGAAGGATCTATGATTATGCTCCTTTGTGCACCTAGGATGTTACAGTCTGTTATTGAAGCAGTTCTCCAGTTTGGCACAGCTTCCTACATGGTAAAAAAAACATAAATGAACATTAAAAAAACAGCTTTCTGTATTTATTTTTTTTTACATTTGATTTCAAAGTTATTTGATCTGCAACATTTACATGTAGAAAAAGTATATTCTTCATTTAAGAGTGTCCTTCCAGCTTTCCTTCATAATTACCAACACACCCAGGCGGCCGACAGGAGGAGCCTTAATTGTATTTGACCTTTAACCCTCAAAACAAAAACAGTAGCATCTCAACAGGTCCCCTGTGAACAATGAGGTCCAACTTAATAACAGGAAGCGTAGCGGTATCCACGGAAACGCCGTTTTTTTACAAAGCAGCTAAACGTGTGAAACATCCTGTGCTGCAACATCAGGAAACAATGATTTCATCACATCAGTCAGACATCCTTGACGTCGGACTGGATGATCCAAAGCCTCCTTCTGAAGGCTAAACTAATCCGAGCTCATTAAGTTCATTAAGGAAATGAATAGAACAGCAGAACAGAGGCGGCGCTGCAAACAAGAACCACTTTATTTTCAACTTGACACGTACAGAAAAGGTATATTTCTCCAAATATCATGTAAAAGTTTTCGGGAAACAAAACAATTGCACATCAGCTTCCTTTATTGTCCTTTTAAGTTTTGCTTCTTTAACACAAACAACACGGCTGACAATAAACAGGATAGAAACACACATTGATGCGACGCCCAAGAATAGTTGTTACACCAAACGGGTTTGAGGAAGGACTCATCGTGTCCCTCTTGGTGTGAAATGTTCAGATGTTCTTCAGGCACTTTTAGACATCAGAAAGCCGTTAATCCTTCCTGTTTCTTACACTCACAGTTTCCGGTGTCTTGATTTAAATGTGGGGTTAAAAATCAAACCTCACAAAAGACAATCTCTTGAAAACTCTCCACAGGTGGAGCTAAACACTCTTTTCGGTCCAAACAGTAAAAAAACAACAACAAAAAACATTGGATCTTTTCATCCACCTCTCTTCCCAGGAAATATTTTGTGCAGCTTACCTCAGTTTGGTTTATTTGTTCTGCACTTAATTCATCATTGTTCTGTTGGACCTCCATCTGGGTTGTCTGCATTGCCGTCTTTCCAAGATAAGATGTCATCAACCTAACAGTTTGAATTTTAACAGCTTGTTATAGACAGTTTTACAGGATGTACCATCAACAATCACATTCCCCTGAAACAAAATGATTCCTTTTGTCCTGGAGCAGAAAACCTGCCAATCAGCACAGTCCAGGCTGACTGGAATAAGAAGATTCCCAGCACCATTACAAACTCTACTTTTAATTACATTTATCTGTGGTTGTACCAATGCTAACACACAGGAGATCAATGCAATGTCACTCGCGGGTCTCACAGCACTAGAAGAAGCCAAACCATCCAGCCTCAAACCAAACATTACCAGATACATTAAATCAGCTAAATGTCTTTCATAGACACCAACTCCTCTAACTATCTTCAGCTTTCACACAGATGCTTTTAAAAGTCTAAATACCCTTTTTAAAACACAAGGTTTGAAACGGAGTCTAGAATTTAGATTAAAAAAATACTATCTGTGAAAGTGGAAATAAAAAAAATGCAACAACCTGGTTGCAGGAGTGAACAGTCGTTACTGAAGCCACTTCTAGTTCGGTTTCAGGGTTCTTTGTTGTTGATTTGTGGTCTGCCCACATCACACATCTCAACTAAGCTCTATTCGACTCTTCTACTGAAATCTATTGGGATTGTGAGGAAATCTTCTGTCCCTCTATAGCAGTGTTTTTCAATCCTGGTCCTCAAAGCTTTCAAACACCTGATATCAATTGGTATTTATTAGCAGGCTTTGCTGGGCTGCAATTCATCGGAGTCAGGTGTAAAACATGCAGAAAAATGCGGCTTGAGGACCAGGAATGAAAAATACTGCTCTATAGGAACTCATCAGACCTGGTTCTTTGCTCTGGCTAGCGTATTCTAAAACGCATATTGTCCCCTAAGACTTTACTTTGTAGTCGAGTTGGATGCGTGGCTGGACTTGCAGTGATGCTAAGATCAAACTTTTTAGAAGATATCTAAAGGTTTTGTGAATAAACTGATTATTAGGATGCATTTTTTAATTTCTTCCACCTGCGCAAAAAACCTCTGAACACCAAAAGAAAAAAAAGGAAGCCCCATATCATGATGTTACCACCACCATCTGTCACACTAGACCAGGGGTCTCCAACCCTGGTCCCGAGAGACCTACCCTGCAGATCTCAAATGCATTCCTGCTCCAACACAACAAATTCAATTCTTGGCTGAATTACCTATTTAAAAGTCTGCAAAACCTGCATGACACTAGAAATCTTCAGGACCAGGGTTGGAGACCTCTGCTCTAGAGCAGATTCCTGAGGAATCTGCATCTTTTTAGTGTCTCCTTGCTGCCATGCATCTGACTTATACATGATTAAAAATTGTTTATATTTAAATATATAAATATCTCTAAAATCTACAAATAGGATTGGTATGATCAGATAATAGCTGGATTTTAGATGTTTGTGATTAAAACTTAAAGTGGTTCCGAATGTGTTTTAATAAAGTCCCGGGTAAACACGGTAATGCAATTTACATTTAAATTAATGCATATATTTTCCTCAAACAAATGAGCTTGATTTTTTAGATAGACACACTACTACTTATGAAATAACCCTTTAAAAACTAGAAAAAATGTCTCTTCTTATAAAAGCATTTTATAAATTAAAATTCAAGTTTTTAGAAATCTGGATACATTTTCTCAGCATTTCCACTGTTTATCATCCCGATTGGTTAATAAATAAATAGATTTAAAAAAAGCCAGTGGTAATAAAGCCACAACAGGAGTTACAAGATTGAAAAAAGAAACTGTTTCTGTTTTTGTTTTAATTGGCATGACCATAAAAAAAGCATTTACATGACTTGATTTATATAT
>JAUZNJ010114198.1:0-19767 GCA_034780135.1 Jordanella pulchra | reverse complement strand
ACTGTTAGAAACAATTCAAATACTAATATGTAAATATAATGGTAAGTAAAGTTATAAACAAGAAATACATTCTGGATACTTAGCTTATGTCTGGTTTGTGTTCTGGACTGGGACCCAAATGAAGAATATGACCAAGAAATCTAAAGTAAAAGTTTTAACAATGTGTGTATTAGATATTAAATAATGGAAACTAATCAGTAAATGTAAAAGTGAAAAATGTGGATGATAAATGTCATTGCTGTTGGTGATGAAGTGCATATCATGGCAGGTAGAAATACAAGGTAAGTACAATAAAGAGTGCATCTCTTACTTGAAAATATTCAGCTTCTCCTGGTGAAATAGACAGTAAAGCAGGAAAATGCTGGTAAGTCTTAAACTTAGCTTAAGGTGTATTACAAGCCAAACATAACAATGACCAGCAGGCTTGATTACAATATGCTGAACTCACATCTGTCTCAGCAACGAATTTATAAATGTTTACATACTAACAAGTTTAAAGCTCTTTATTTTTAAAAGAGTGAGGCTTGGATGAACCTCTATTTTCTGTAAAAAATGTTGCATAAGTAAAATGGGTAAACACATTGTGTATTTTTACGAAGGTGGTGCAGAAATTTTTACTCTGAAATACAGAAGGTTATCAGAGTTTATTTTTTGAGATATTTTTTTGAGAGATTGAGATGAAACCTGCAGACATCAGAATATTATTTCTTCACCAATTTTAACCAAGGCTGCTAGTTCACTGATTCAGTACCATATCTCCCCCAAAAAACAGCTTTGTTTTTAGATCAATTTTCCATTTTCCTGAGTGGTTCATCTCAGTCTATTTTTTTACTACTGGCATGTCAGTACCTTATGCCACTTTGAAATTGGCACGCTAGCTGCCACTTTAAGCTCCAGTTGCTGCTGGTAAGTGCATTTGTCAGCTCCACCAACTCAGTCTTTTCATCGACCCTATTTGGTCAGATCCACAAAGCAGACGTGTAAGTTAATTCCCTAAACCATGAAAAAAAGCTTCTCTAAAACTGTGGTTATCTAACTATATTCTATTAATCACAGGGAAATAAATATAAATAAGTTTGTAAACAAATGTAGAAAATGCTTTAAATGTGACTTACTGTGTTGCTCAATAGGTAGGGGTTTTTCCTGTAGTTGGTGGGTTGCTGGTTTGGGTCCCACTTCCATCCGTTTCTGTTGTTGTGTTTTTGGGCAACACGCTTCACACACCGTGCCGACTCTTGATGATCTGATGGCCCGATGGCACAGGTTGTCTGTAAGTTTCGCTTCTGTTAGTCTGCTCAAGCATAGATATGGCTGCATTGCAACTGTCCAACATCAGTTTGTGAATATGTGCAAATGACTGAATGACTGAGGGTAGTGTAAAGTGTTTTAGGGGTCCTCAGACTTGATAAAGCACTATAGAAATATAGGCTATTATTATTTAATCCATTTTGTATTTGTTTAATACATTTTATGTAACCGGGCATGAGTCAAATTGATAAATCGTGTAGTTCGGTATGAATTCTACTCGGCGTCAATTTGGGAAGCTCCATTAGAATGTGTTCGCAAAAGGAAAGGACATTCTGTACAATTCTTCAAGCTGATTAGGTACCTGCCTCCCATGTCGAGTTTTTAGCTAATCACAGCTCCTGTTGCAGCAAAGGCGTTTCACAACCTTGATTTGTTTCACATAGTTAACTGATAGATCAAACTCTTACCAAATCTGGTCGGGCGGAACACGCAAACATCTTCCCACCCACAAAGAAGAAATGGAAGGTATTTCAGCTTAAACAAAGAGCCATGTTTGTTTTGCTTCAGCCTTCTGCCTCTGCTTCACGTATTGACGTCATAAACGTCATTGCATTACATTGGTCGAAAACATTTCTGTATCAAGGGTAAGGCATGTATTGACTTCTACCAAGACGTATTTTCGGGAGTTTGTGAATTTACAAATCTTGCGACAATTCAACTCCTTCCAAGATAACCTCTTATGGACTGATGGCAAATTGAATTTTAGGGGTTTGGGGAGGTAAGAGCTGTTCAAAAGATTTAAAAGTTTAATCACTTTTTTAAACACACTGTTAATAGGCATAATTCCACTATATGAATGTGTAATATTCAAACTGGCTAAAGCTGTTTCAGACGGATGCTGTTATGCGCTAAATCTGGACAGATCTACCTCTGCAAGTAGTTTGAGAACATGCACAGATTTAATGCATAAAAATAGCTTTATCAATCTACCCCTCTGTACATATTTTTATATATTTTTTGCATATATATGTATATTTTTGCCCTCATGCATACATATTATTGAAATGCTTTAAAGGTTTCTGAACTTCCAATACAAAACTAACAGGTTGTGTCTCTTCAGCAATAAATAAAAGAGTATTTCTTAGATAAGGTGGAGCCTTTGGTAACAAGCGAATTAAACCTGTGCGAAGGACAGAGTCAAAAGGTGAAAAAAAAACAACAACCAAATACACAATGAAATAAAGTCAATAGGAGACACTGAGCAAAGGTAGGGCAGAGGAGATCGAGATGTGGGACCACAATTTCAGGAGCTTAGTGTCCACACAGCAGGAGGTTGGTGAAAGGAAAATCATGTCAGGGAACATCATGCTGTCACAAACATATCACTATCTCTAAAATCAGATTGATCTACCCACCTCCTGTTATACACATTTCATCACCTCCCCCACCGCCACCAGATACAACGAAACATATTTCTCCTGCAAAAGACACACAGTTGTCACAAGAAAGTGACTAAAGAAAGTCACACATAATCATGAGGTCAGGGCTGTGACTGGAAGTGGCAGAAGAGGATTACTGCCCCAGTGGAGGGAGAGAGTGGCCGACCTGCAGTGCAGAACCAGCTGGTCAGTGGGGCAGCCAGCCCAACTCCATCTGTCAGTCACCTGCTCTCTCTGGTGGGATGCTTGATATTTTCCCTCTTCCTCTTTAGCATCCACAGTTTAAGACATAGTTTCAACATAGTTGTTTTATAGGAACTCCAAATAAACTAAAATCTTTACTTTTTTCCACTGCTCAAAGGTTGAAAAGGTTTAACTAGTAGCATGACGGAGGTTTTTCCACAGCCAAACAGGACACAATATAGTTATTAGTCCTGAGACAAAAAGGCAATGATGTACCAGATTAAAAGTTGTTAAACACCTCAAAGGTTTTTTAGAATGAAACCTGAATTTTCTATCACACTTTATTCACTTAATATGAACTAAAGAGCATTTTAAGAATACCTCTTATTATTATAAAATAGTTAATTTAAAGAGCTAATGTAAAGAGCTTGATCCATATTTGTATGACCTGCAGTAATAATGATAGCAATGCTATTTTTGTTGGTCAGCTTACATCACTCATATTTTCAGGTTTTTGTATTAATTTTTTTTGTGTTTCAGGATTTTGTAGGGGGGTTCTCCCTCTAGCTGCTGCTTCCTTCATTCTCCACAGGTGGCGTCAGAGATCAGGATTGGCTAAGGATTCACAGGTATGGCTTATTAAATAGGGGCTTAAAAAGGTTCTGCTGCCAGTACTTGGATGACAGAGTGTTTACCAGTTTTTTACCACTCTGTTTTTGTGTACTCCTTCTGGTCCTCCATGTTCCTGGATTCTGTCTCCAGAAACTCCTCAGTTTTTGCAAACCAAATTCAAGTCTTTCAGAAATAACAACCTTGTTGTTTTTCCAGCTGGCAGCTTCCAGACCATGTCCTTCCTTGAGTTCCACCGCCGATCAAACTCTGCTCATCCTCCAACGATAAACTCTCAAGTCATTCTTTTGCTCACCTCAGTTCAATCCAAGATATCACCTGGTTCAGACGCATCACTTCCAAAGCAGATCTCCCTCAAAGATCAGTTACGAACCTCCAGTCCATTCCATCCTTCAGACCCCACTCATACCTCCTTGGTGAATCCATCTTTCATCATCATCAGTAAGCAAATCCTCTCTTTTCAGATTTCAGATTTCAGATTCATTCAGTCCATTTCATTCTTAGTCTTCCCGTCCCCCTCTGCAATAGAGCCGGACCCGCTCCTAATTCCTCAGTCCTGAACCTCCAGTCTACCAGTTACTGTTCATTCAATAAATATTTCTAACTTTTTCTTGTCTCCACAGTGTGTACTGCAGAAATTTACCTAAACCCATGATAGTTTTAAGTTTGTTTCTGTGTTAGGGTCCTAGCTGTGTGTTCACTACAGTGGGGTTTGCATTTCCCTTGGTGCCAACTCCTGTTAGCAATTTAAACAGTGGCAGTAAATTCCTCTCTATTTCATGCATTTAAGCACAAAGACACAGGTTCACATATATTTTTACAGTACTATGTGTGCTACTGATTAGACAATAAATACAAATTGGGAAAATGCTTTGGTTAAAGTGTACAGTGACAACGTCAGTATATTCTGGGAAACTTACTGAGGTTTTACTTCAGTTGAAAGTCTTGTTTTTTTCTTAGTGGTAACACAAACAACTTATATTAGTACATAAAGAACAAAACACACAAAAAATATAATACAATCAGTACATGATAAACTGTTTTATAATTTTGAGGTACTTAAGATGAAGAGCTAATGCAGAGACAGTTTCCATTGGGACTTACACTGTTTGTGGGAAGCTACTCTGCAGCTTTCTGAAATCAAGGATTGGTTTTGCAGAAGGTGTATCAAAATTTTCTTGATTTGTCTTTGTAGTCCAGATAATATTTCCCATTCATATTAAAAATCCTAAAGATGTTTCACAGCATTGAGATTAGTCTGTGTATGATATTGATTTTGACCTTTTTATCTGTGTACCTTTAAATAGAAACAAATTGTGAGAAATGCTCACAGTCAGTCTATAAACTGTTTTGTTTTTTCCCGTTTCCCTTTTATTTTTGTACCTGAACACTGATCTTACATCAGGCAGGTTATAGCTGCAGAACTTTGGTTGGTTCTGGGCTCTAAAGCAATTTTAATAGACTTTTAGTGGTCCATCTATCCATCCTGGAAAGGTCACCTTGTAATTGCTCACAGAGATTCATTGGAGACCCAAAGCTTTAAAAATGCCTTTGTCACTTCAGACTGATCTTTGCTAGATATGAGTATTATGTGTTGCACTTTAAGATCTTTCAGTCTGCCTCCTTTTGGTGAAAAGGTTCTATTTAAATATACACTGCAGAGGTCGGACCAAGTAATGGTTTAGCAAAATGAAGTCTCACGTCAAGACCGGTAATTGTCAAGTTAAATTGGAAGTCTGGAACTTTGAA
This sequence comes from Jordanella pulchra, assembly GCA_034780135.1. Classification (NCBI taxonomy): domain Eukaryota; kingdom Metazoa; phylum Chordata; class Actinopteri; order Cyprinodontiformes; family Cyprinodontidae; genus Jordanella; species Jordanella pulchra. Next base: position 14,518 of record JAUZNJ010114198.1, on the reverse strand, counting down.
TTTGCATCCAAAGATTTGTTGATAAGATGAGGTCGGTCAAAGTTAACTATGTCAGTGCAGCAAAAGTATCACCTACTATTCCCAATACAACTTTAAATGTCAAAGTTGTAAGTTGTTCAATTTCTGCTTCAACTCCAAATTGCATTTCATTTGTTGAGTAGTTCTTGGCGACAGTGGTGTCAGATGCAGGAGTTTGCCCTGTAATCCAAGGGTTGGAGGTCCAAACCCTGGTTCTGGCTTTCAGTGTCATTGTGTCCTTGGGCAAGACCCGTCACTCGCATTGCCTACTGATGGTGGTCACGGGGCCCGCCAGTGTACAGCAACCTCGCTTCTGTCTGTGAGCCCATGGGCAGCTGTGGCTACAACGTAGCTCGCCTCCATCAGTGTGTGAGTGTGCACATGAATGAGTGAATGACTGATTGTAGCGTAAAGTGCTTTGGTCAAGTCTCCTGACTTGATAAACTGGTATATTATTACAGGACATTTACCATTAGTTTGTAGTTTATATACCTGAATTACAATATTTTTGGGAGCATATATAAGTGTTGAACTGTTATTATTTATTTATTTTTATCTGGTTAATTTGATTGGTTGTGCTGCTACGCATCCACTCATTCATAGAGAGTTTGGAATAACAGAAAGACCATCTGTATTTATTAATATGGAATAGGTTAAATTAATTTATAGTAAATAATAGTTAATTAAATAATAGGTGTTTTACACTTTTTGGGGCAGAATACAAAGCTCTTTCAAGTTCAGTCATTGGTGTGAAACTCTCGGTCAAGTTACATGTTTCTGAACCTTTTTCAAGTTAAGTCTAAAGTCAGAAAATAATTGATTTGAGTCTGACTCAACCTCCACCTCTACACTGTATTTTTGATTCTACATCTCTAACAGTTGTCAGGCCCAGATCCAGCAAACTGATACTTTTCCTCAGCACTGTATGTACATTAGAAAATATGGAACAAATGTACGGATAGCTTACAAAGATTCCCAGAACTACACAGACTTGTTAGCTTTGGAAGTAAACCAGAAAGAATTGAATCTGGACCATATATAGAGATATTATATTGTACACAGTACATCATTTAAAACCCATCTAACAGGTTGGCTAACATTAGCACACGCAGGCAATGTTACCACAGTATGTAGATGTATTTCTGGAAGGGTGAAGATTAAACTATATCCCAGCCATGGAATAGATTCAACAGAGAGACTTAAATTATGCTTTACTGTTTGTACAGAGGAGAACTTTGAAATACTGATATGGACAGAGTCTACCTTACTTCACACAAACTGAAAAAGCCAAAACAGCACACTTTGTTAGAGAAGATTTCCGTATTGAATTTAATGTTGAGTTAGAAGCAGTTGTTCCTGGAACCTTTGGGGACCTTCATGGAAATTATATTTTTCCCAAGCCTTCAATCACCCCAGTTCTGTCACAGCTTCTGCTTCGTTTCTCATCTGTATCGGAGTCAGGTACCAGAAAACAAAAGATGTTTCTCCATCCCTGTTTGAAACAACACTGCATTTTGTTTTTCCAAGTCCCTCTGACAGCTGTTGTTGGTTCCTGTCAAGAAAAAAAAATTAAATATATATGTATATATATGTAATTATGTTATTTTTTTGTTATTAATTTCAATTCTCAGCCATTCTAACAAGGAGTTAACAAACAGATGGAGAAAAGAAGCGGCAGCATAGAAAAACCTTGGCCCATGGGAGTCAGCAGAAAGTAGGCTCTAGAGGAGAGGTTAAACTTTGTGGCATGATCTTTTAAAGAGTTTTCTCCTACATGTGATATGCATGCAGCATGATGGTAGTTATTCAGCAGACAAAGGGATAGAGCAGCAGCCTTCTGCATTGACTGTCACCCTCGTGTGACTGCCTTTGTGTTTGAATCTGAAAGCTGCTGTCTCTTCTAAACAATAACAGATGTCAAACTCCTGTTCTAAGAAAGTTTATAACTGTTGTGTGCTTATTGCTGTAATTCTCATAGAAAGCCAATTGTGTTTGATTGACTGTGACTGTGATTGGCAGAAACTTGGCTCTATTGTTTGGCCACTCATGTTATCACGTCGGAGAAGCCAGGCTTGCCCGCGGCTGTAAAAAGCAAGATGGATATTGGCTCCTGAGTAACTGGCATCAAGCCTTTTTCAGAAAACCAATTCCAGGGGAGCAATTGTCTAGTTTAATTGCTCCAGAAGAAAAACAACGCAAAAAAAAAAAACAACAAAACAGGCAGGCAGTGAAGTTAACAAGCTGTCTGCAGAATCAGTAATTTACAGACATTGTGATAAAACCAAATTTCTGCTTGATTTTCCTTGTAGACTGTTTTGCTCTATATTTGCATGGTTACCAGTCCAATGCAACTCTGATGCTCTTGGAGAAGCTAGTCACCTAACCAGGATGCTCCTCACTTCTGGTCCACATGCCTGCTGGAGATAAGTCCCAGAGCCTTGCATTCAAAATTTTTCTTTCCATCTGTTTTACTTTACTTACTTTGTCTTTCTAGTTTATATTCCCAGGATGTGTTAGCTGACTGGGTTAACATGCAGATATGAACAGCAGGGTTTAATGATTTCAATCACCAATCTGACCCAGACATGGCACAAAAGCTGTACAGTTTTTTTGCAACTTTGAATTATGTGTCATGGTAAGGAAGAAACTACAAACCTTAAACTTATACTTCAATTCAAATATACTGTATTGATCCCCAAGGGGAAGTTCAGTCAGGTACCATATTAGGCTTCCCCTGAAAATAAAAAATATTAATGATGAGCCTCCTAGAGCATGTTTTTGCCGTCTGTGCATGAAAATCCCTGCAAAAACAGATTAGGCATATGGCCTTTACCATAAATCTAGTTATTCAGTTCTCCTCTGGACTAGCTGTTTTGGCTTTTCATGCCATTTGCATTAATATTGAACCCTTTTTGCTTCAGGGACAGTAACAGTCTGAGTTTCAGTTTTGGTTGGTCTAAGAAGTAAATGTTCTGCTCAAACCACTAGGCCACCAGATGGCAGTTACAAACCCTGACTACTAGTAACCTACCTAAAAGTAGCAGTGATTTTAAACTTGACTGGCATTTTACAGAATGTACAATGTTATTTCTACTGGCAGCATATCTTAAGCTATAGTTTGTGTTGTTAAAATTGAACATTAAAAGAATATTGAGCCTACAACTCAAAAGCGAACTCCAACAGTTGGCTTTCCTGCATTTGATAACAAAAACATGAAAGTTAATAGGACTTTCAACTATTGAAAAACCACAAAACTCACAGGTGTAAGTATTGGCAACTCATTCAATATGGTTTAAGATTATAGGTACCTTGTTTTTCTGAAGTGACTTCAATAATTGTCCCTACATGTGACAGTTTTTCAGCTTTATACAATTACATAGTTTTCCAGCCCAGAAAAAGAAAGTTGCTTTATTACAATACTGTATGTTGAACTCAGAAGTGTTGTTACATGGATACAAAGTGATACTGAAAAAAAACTGTATGCGCATATATAAAGTTGAAATGAGGAAGCTGTGAACTCATAGAGACATATGCTTTCACAAAAACATGGTGTGTTGTTATTTTATACATGTGAGAGAGGTTTTGCTTCTTAGGCCTGTTCCTCTCCTTTCAACAGCTATCATCCATATTCAGAGTAAAAGCAAAGAGATGGAAGGAAGCAGGGAAAAGGTGAAGGAGGTTTTGAATCTCTGAAGTTGAAAATTGAGGCAATAAGAAGTAACTGCTGTTGATTTTTTATCAGTTATAAGGATATTAATGACAAGGATATGAACATTGCAACCATAGGGACTATAAACAGGGAACTAATGACTCCACTGTGATTATCTGTCTTTTAAATGTACCCTTTATGCCGTATGAGAGTTCAGATTTGAAAACTCAGCAACAATACAGAGATTTATTGAGTGGTGATGAGGAAACATTCTCCAGTTCATGACCATTAGACCTGCAGTTAAAATCCAAAGGACCAAAGAAATACACACAAAGGCATTATTTTGATATTAATCAGAGACCTCAATTTCTCAGATCTGAAATTCCATTCCTAAAGGAACTGGTGATAAATAACACATTAGAAGAAAAAGTATACTCCTAAATAAAGTTTAGAGGGCAATAAAGGGTTGGTCTACAAAGTATTGGCTCAGGTAGCATGATGATAATGTATGAAGTGCATCAGATATTAAATTATTAAACTTTTAAGGACCATTTAGCTTTTGTTTTCCACCACGTGCAAAATACTGTGTGGTGGAAATCTAACAATGGATCTCTAAAAACATCACCCACCAGTCTGAAACACGGAGGTGGTCACATTATGATATGGGCACAATTTTCTTCAGCGATGACAGATTTCTTGCAGTTCTCTGCCACTGGGCCTGTATAGCTCAAAACAAGACAGACCAGGGGTCTACCTTGGTCTACCAGATGTCCATGTACCAAATGCCATGAGCCTGAAAGGAAGTGAGACATGTTGGTGAAATAAAAAATCTTTGGGGAAAATTCAAAGTAAAATCATTCAATCCCATGGTCAGGTTTATTCCTATACATGTGTAGGTTCTTCTATAAACACACAGCACACATTTTGTGCATACATATAGCAAACAGGGTAGGTTTGGAAAAGGAGGATCAATTAAAACATTTCAGTAAACAGTGCATTTACTCATCGTAGTAGCTCAGGAGTAAAGAAAAAGTATAGAAAGAGTGACCCAGCAATCTCTTATTAGCCAATAGAGCTTTATGTTTATGTTATTCTCCTGTGAATACTGGATTGTGTAAATCTGCTGGTCCATAAAAGGACCTTCTTTGCAACCAGTATGAGTTAGAAAAGAGCGTGTTTGATCTTTTAGCCCATATCTAAAACAAATAGGAATGTATGGTAAGATTTTAATACTCCATCCATCTATCCCGCTTACACCGTAATGCTCGCAGCCTATCTCTGGCAAACTATGGGGAAAAGGTGGGGTCCACCCTGGACAGGACGCCAGTCTGTTGCAGGACAACACAGAGAGACACAGAGACATACAACCATGCACACACACACACACACAGAATTCGGAGAAGCTCCTGTCTCCTTCTGTTCCTGTTTTACAAGTTGGTTGGTTTTTTCTTAAATTTTCTGAACTGACACATTCCAAGCCTGGTTTTCATTGCCTCCAGGTCCTGATAGTGTCTGAGCCTACTCCACCGGTACCTCCTGCTCCAGCACCAGCTGCTTACCACATGGTAGAGCTCCAAGCCTCTTTAGAGCTTCTTGATGGTCTTCAGATTTCTCCATAGGCTCCAGGTCCTAGAGCTCGCTACGTCCCTCCTGACAGATGCTGAGCCTTCATTGGCACCTGCTGTGCCAGCATCATCTCCTCACCACCTGGCGGGGCTGCAGTCTTCCAAAGCCTCTCTCTAGACCAATAAATTGGTGATGGGTGACAAACCAAAAGGCTTTCAAAACAAGATGCTTAAGCTGTTTTGACTTGTACTGATGATTCAGCAGAAGTCCAGTGAGTTCCAGGAAAAAGACAGCAGCCCAGTTTTGGCTGAAAGCAGGATGCTTTATGGCTTCTTTCATGGATATTCTGTTGCTGTAAGATGATAGTCAGCTGGTTTGAGGCTTTGAATTTCTTCTTTGTTTTTCTTTACCCTCTCAGATTAAAGCAAAGATCATAATCAAAATAGGCTGTAAAACCCCCTTACTTAGGCTACTTATATTTCAGAGGTTTTATCAGTTAAATAATATATTTTAAGCAAACCTCTCATCGAAAATTTTCAACTAGTGCCGTATAATTTTAAAATATGTTTATTTTGGAACCATGCACACTCAGGGAGCACAGCGGTGACCGTGATTAACATCGTTGACTAAAATTTGCCTTTCAGATTTATTTTGAGAGCTTATTTTAAACGAAAATTCTAATTTCACACAATCATGCTACTGTATGTGCTTGAAGCAAATCTTAGTGGCTTTAAATATGCAGATTAGGGAGTGTTTCAGAACTCATTATTCTTCAAACCACATTTACCCAGTAGGAAACACTCTTAGCTTCTATAGTGTTTTACTTTCCAACTGAATTGTAAAATCTTTTATAGGGACCAATGCTTCTTAAATCTGGATGTTTTAAGTGTGTACTGTCTACCTAACGTGTTTGAGAATAACAGATATTAAAGCATGTTTTATTGCATTCTGTTTAAATTTAATTTGTCTGATTTTTGTAAGAGTTTCAATTATTTTCTAAAACACACAGTTCATCATGCTAACCAGTGTTCCATAGTTTATAATTGACCATCTTTGGGAACTATATGCATAACATCTTTAACCTTTTATGTTTTTTGGGGGGGGGGGGTTGCCTTGGTTCTAAATGTCTTTGAATCTTTAAAAAATAATCAGACTCTTCATGTAGCCTAAAGATCAAAATGTGGCAGCTCTAAAGAGTTTACATCAAACCAATGAGAACATACAGCAGCATTTTACAGTGTGAAACTGTGAAACAAAAAAAATCTCTCACCTGCTAGCCCACGTCCGTTGCTACTCAGACACTTTTCACACATATCTGTCACACACACATTTCCATCTCCAGTCCTAATGTGTTCTGACTTATTCATATCTTATCTCCCATCTCTTTTTGCCCTTATATGACAGTCAGTTTTCTCATAACGCTGTCTGTTAAAAAATATTTTATCTTTATTGATCTCTTAGAAGCCCAACCTTTAAGTCAAAACAGTGTGACAGGTTTGAAGTTAGTTTTGGCTTTGACATGTCTAACGGTATCACATGAGTCAATGGTGACTGACGTCTGAGCAGACTTGAACAGTTATGTTATGTTTGATTGTAGTGAAAATTAAAACACGCCTCAATTATGATAGAAAAATTAGCAGACAGACTCCCTCTTATGCTTTGAGTATGTGATTCCCATTAGACCGCTTGATGAACTGTAGAATGTCTTCTAGTGTTCAAAGCCTTTTACTGTCGACTTTCTTAAGGCTTAAAAGGAGACCTGGCTGTTTGATCACCCACTTGACCCACTCAGCTTTGCTGAGTTCAAAAAGCTCACACATCCTTCATCCAGCCATGAAAAGCTAATTTACAGGAAAAATGCCCCACAGCTGAGGTTAGGGCACATATTTTTGGAAACTGTGGTGAAATAAATTTTGCCACTTTTGAAGATTAAATTACTTAACCCCACCTTCTCTTGCTGGATTTCGGATTCGATGCTTATTTTAAAATCCATAAAGCTTACCTCAGTTTACAGTATCTTAAAAAGAGCCTGATATTACATGGAGACATGATGTGCTTACAATAACTTTTTGAAGTCTGAGGTAAAATTGTAACAGCAGGGGTGTGTAAACATAAACTGAGCATCAAAAAATATTTATACATTTTCTTTCTTGAATAGCAAGTATTCTATTGAAAGGTTTATAATACTTTTGGAAAAAGTTAAAAAGAAATCCTCTTTAGTGTTAAATATTATTTTTTAATACTAAAATATGCAGTTCAAGAAGTGCAACATATATTCCAGTATAGCTGTTGAATGAGAGAGAGTTAAAAAAACAATAGAATATATATTTTTAGAAAACTTACATTTAACTCACCCCCATAACGAGAAATTGTTCCTTCAGTCTTCTTTTGTCAAAAGATGTGCCGTCTTTCATACAATTTATCTGTCATTATAAAATAACTTTTCCTTAAGTGCAAAAAGGTCATGGAATTTGTTCAAAAAAACTTCATATTAGAGAAACAATCTTCTGTGACCTATGGATTCAAAGGGTATGTTCATATCCTCACATCTTCGCCTAAAACCAAAACAAACAAAGAAATTCATTGAAATCTGTGTAATCAAAGACCAAACTTTGCTGGAGTTAAGGGTTTAAACATTCTAGTAACCTACATTTTTTGAAAAGCACTCATTTGATCTGAACTAAGCTTCTTATGTGACTTCTCCCTAGAGATAACGTAAAGGGCTCGGTTTCAATCAGACACACCTCACTACGAGCAAAGGTGGTAATCACCATGGCAACCAGTTGACTGCTTCTTCCTAGTTTGCCGCCAGGTTGCACAGTAAAGATCGTGTGTAGCCTTTAGTATAAGAATTGTCATCTTTTACTGGTTACTTTATTATTAAAGAAAGACCCAAATTCCCAATGGAATTTCTTTTAATCAAAGGTTTTAAATCATGTTTTTTGAGCTGCATAGTTAAGGTAACTATATGCATTTATATGGAGATATTTCCTTTCAAACAACAGGGTATGTATTGGTTATGAAATTGGTTGTTCTCTGGTACATTTTTTTACAAACCAAGTTATAGACACTTTACTGCAAAACCACCTCTCTTGTGTGGGTGCTGCTTATTTCATGATATTGCCATAGGGCCTAAACAGGAACAGTTTTTGCTGAACTCAAAAAAGCCCACACATCCTTCATCTAGCTAATTAGCAAGAATAATGCCACACAGCTGAGGTTAGAGCACATATTTTTGGAAACTGAGGTGAAACATATTATGCCTCTTTTGAATATGCAATTACTGATCCACCCCTTCTTTTGTTAAATTTCAGATTTGATGCTCATTTGAAAAGCCATAAAGCTTAGCTGAATTTACAATATTTTAAACAGAGTCTGATATTACATAGAGGCAATTTATTCTGCTTACAAAAACTTTTTGAAGTGGAAAGTAAAATTTTAATATCAAGGGACTGTAACCTTACAATGAGCATCATGAAACTGAACAATCAAAAACGAACAGTCGCTGTCACTGTGCAGATCAGCGGCTGAAAGAGTCCGTGGTGGACTGAAAGTAGATCCTTTCTGGAGGGAGCAGGTAAATACTACACAACATCAAACTGTGATGGCCACTCATTTTCCAGGGCAGATATGGACTCCTGCTCTACTCGGACATATATTAGGTGCATTTAAAGTGAAATAAACTCTCAATTTTCACTAATATTATTCAAATATATTACAAATTTCTAATGAGCAAAAATATTAAAATAAGTATTCTATCTTTCTTTATCAGAGACCTAGAGTCTCTTCAAGTTGAGAGGAGAGGTGCACCCTGGAGAGGACATTACCATTTCTATTAAAATAAATAAAAAAGAAACTTGACAGGGCTCATTGTAAAGTAACAAAAGTTCACACTTTTACAAGGCGTTTTCATGCATTGTGTATTTCAGAAGTCAAATCTAAAATTGAATTAAACATTTTCAAAATCACCCCGCACTTTACATGCTGATGCCAAAAACTAGTCGGTAAAGGTATTTTAAACTGTAAGTGTCCCTTTACTATGATTAAACCTAATTTTTTTAACAACTTTATGGGAAAAGATAATATATGTAAGAGAAAATCCATTCAGGCAAAGGGAGAAATCTAAACCTTTTGCAAGGGTTTGTGATCATTTTTGTGACGCCCTAATAAAAGTTGAAAAAGCCCCAGACTCATGGCTGGCTTGGTTGACCTTGAGCTATCCTTTCAGTAATACTGCTATAAAACTGTAGCACACTGAGCACCTCTCTTTATTCAACTGTGGCCTAACCATTATATGCAGTAATAGCTGTTTCCACTTCTATGTTTTTCTGCTCTTTTCTGTTTCATAACAACTTTCTCTGACCTCTTGTTTTATGGGTCTGGACTCTCCTTTCAGCCCCTCAACCGGCCAAAGCAGACGGCAGCTTTCCTGAGGACTTCACTGAACCCAAAGCATGAGATTAAACTAATGTGTTGCAAATCATTATTATTGTTTGCAAATTGGGGTTCCAAAAAGATTAAAGAGCTGAATACATACATTAAATTTGTATAAATTGTGTATTATTCTAATTTGTCTTAATTGAATATCTTCAATAATTTTTATTTTTTAAATAGAATTTACTTTGATGAACTAAAAGTAGTTTGTATTTATAGTAAATGGTATTCCCTATTTGAAAAACATGAGTTACGATAAAGTTCTTCATTTTTAAAAAGCATCTAAAAAAAAAGGATAATGGGATTGGTAGTGAGCAAGTGAAACTGATACACAGAGGCAAAGTAAAAGGTTATCTGTTGGCTATAATAAAACACTGTACTGCACAAGAGATTTTAAACAAATTTATGGATTAACGTGTGAGCTGGACAGCCTACAAACTTGACTCAATTAAACGAGAAAAAAGACTAAATTAGAGCAAATTATTGTCTAAAGTTTATCTAAGTAAACCCCCAAAACATTTTAGTCAATTCATACATTCATACACAAATAATAAGTTATTATAATAATAACAATAATGAACAGGAGTGACATGACCTTCAATAATTTAGATCATACTAATGGGTCCTGATTTTGTTGAACCAGGACATGTCAGGTCAGGTCTACAGCACATTTCCTATCCAGGCACTTTACAGAGTCATTTCATCAAATCATACAAATAAATAAGCTGAAATGACAGATCAGAAAGAAAGAAAATCTGCTGATTGCATTGACTCATTGATTTGCACTTCCAGGCCACTCCAACTCCAGCTCCAGATTTATTAAAAATAAAGGTCTTAGGTAGAGTCCTAAAGGGGTTTCTGCCTCAGAGACTAAAACAGGAAGTGTGTCCCATAGAAGAAGAGGTAGATATTTATGAATCTGCTTGCGATTATAAATCTAGATCTCTGATAAATGATGGAGCTCAATTATTTAGGGCTTTATACCAGAGAAGATATTTAAATTCTGGATTTATCAGGGAGCCAAGGGAATCTAAAATAGGAAACAAATGTATAATCTCTCATTTAATTTTCATCAGAACTCCAGTAGAGTTCTGAAGATCAACTAAATGAATTGTGTGGACTTTCAGACCTGTAAAACTTGCAAGGAATTACGAGAGCCTTGAAGTAACAAATGCTTCGTCCAGTGGCGGCATCACTCTTTGACAGGATTTTTCTAATTTAGCAATATTATAAGCAATATTCTCTAATCAGAGAAACCTGTTTAATATGGGATGTCAAAGACATGACATCAAAAGCAACAGCAAGGTTTTTTCACTTTATTATCTGGAGCCAATATAATACCGTCCAGCTGAATTGACTCACTAAACTTTTTCTTTTTCAAGGACTGTGGTCCAAAGACAACAACTTCTGACTTGTCACATTTTAAAAGCAGACATTTCTAATCATTTAAGGGTTACACACTGTATATAATAATCTGATCCAGCAGTTTTATAGGAGACTGATAAAGTCTCTCCGATACATTGAAGGTAACTTGGTTATATTTTGCCTTAGAGTGTGTTTAAATACCTCATCATTGAGTGTTTTTATAAAGTTATTTTATTACTCTAGTTTGAATTAATGGATTCCGTTTTTTAGACAAATTTTGTTCTAAAATCTAAATAACTCATTATTGCAATTGCAACCATTAACAGCGCCTTTTCATTAGACTTATCCCATTATCATATTTTAATAGCCTGCCAAAAAAACAAATTAAAACAAGTCTCTAATCATTGTTCTGAGTGTCGGAGACTTTTTTTTCCTCCAACAATTTTAAAGCTCAATTAAAGTAATTTATCAGCTAGAATAAGAGTTACTTGGATTAAGCTTCTCTAAAAGTATTACTCTGCTTCTTTTCATTTCTAACAAGTTTACAACTTTTCAAATAAAACTAGGTTTCCGGACAAACAAATTAGACACTACATTGCTTGCATGATTTGCTCTGATCCATCTACCCTAACCAGCATGAGGGTGACAGGAAAGCGGAGACAGTTGATTTCTAATTGGAGTATTTAAATAGCTGACACCTAAAGTCAAATGTCTTCACTCACTTTCAAATGGAGAATCCAATTCATGTACAGTATGTGCTCTGCCAACGCTAGCTATTAGCTACCTCCACATGCCTAATTACTGTCATTCATCCTTTATCAGTGGGAAGTTGTGAGAAGCAGCTGCTGCCAGGTGGCTGCAGAATTTCACACGCACACATGTGATTACAAACACGATTTTGTTTCCTGTGTATTTTCATTTGGTGAGCTCATGCTGTTTGTAAAGGTTTGTATTCAGTTAAAGTATTTTTCTCCTTAAATCACACACCATATCATGCTACGACTGTGTATGAGCGACGTGATGTGCAAGAATCTATCTGAGTCTGCGTCTTTGACACTGAGTTGAAGACATTATATTAGCTTCTGTTCCGGGACCATCAAGAGTTTCACCTGGAAACACAGTTACAGTTCTTTGTCCCCTTATATTCCCTCCCATCTGTCCCCAGATCCCATTTTGGGTTCTTCAAATCTTCCTGCCTCCATTTCACCAATCTCTTTCACGCGTTAATCCCTCTGTTAGCCTTACTTCATTTCTTTCCTCTGCTTGGGCCCTCTCGTCGCATCTCCAGGTATAGGGGGAGTGTTATCTGTAAAGTAATCCCTCTACTCTGTGCCACCTCCTACCAAGCCAGCGTGCTCTCATGACAAGTGGCTAATTGGATGTCACTAGTGAAAATGATACGTAAACGGACAGTAGATAAAGCTATAAAGCTGTCAGCTGTCTCACTTGTGGCAAAATAAGAGGGTGATAGAAAAAAAGGCAGATGAGCTGGATAAGTTGTAGAGGTCAGTGAGAAGATTGAAGACTGCTGGAAGGATGTCGAGCGGATGAAGGGATTGTGGGGAATTAAGAGCCCAAGCAACTGTACGGTGGATAAATGCAAAAGAAAATGAAAGGATGTGAGAAGAATAGATAGAGGAGATGGGGGGAAAAAGTGACAAAGTGATGAGAGGCAAAGGCCACTGCTGCCGTTCCCTGTGGCCACTAATAAAACGTTCCAGTCAGATCTCTTGTGTGCACAGTCTTGCATGAGGAAACACACATATAAAGGGCAGTTAGACTTCCTGATCGATTGAACCATACCGTACTCTGACGTCTCAGCAGGCCTCAAGATGAATGAGCTGACCTACGAAGGGAAAGAGAAGAGAGAGGAAGGAAAAACAAACCTTTGCCTTTTAAATCTCAGAGGTTTGGGTCACTCTGGTTTCAGGATGTAAAGAGCCACATAAATATATAAAGATTGCAACTTTTCATATGTTTTATACCAGCAACTGATGAAACTTGCATTAAAGAGGAAATGTCGTCCCTTTTTATTTTTTCTTTTAGCTAATTTTTTTGTGTACCTATTTCATTGCAGATTGTTACTAAGCTATTCATGCATGCCACAACTATTCTTTTGTCTTTGTATCTACATGTTTTACAACAAAAACACAGTTGGTCATACCGGAACATATAGCGACATTGTCTTTATATATATATGTATATATATATATATATATATATATATACATATATATATATCACATTTAAACTCATATGTATCAGTCTGTAAATGTACTAATTAGTTTCCAGGGGTTAACATCTATTAAATATAAAAAGCTTATAACTGATATCAATAATCAACTTAATCATTAAGCAGTATTATTTCTTTTTTATTGCTGCTAACAACCCTAATTAAACTAAACACCAAAAAGAGAATTAATGTAAGAGATGAATGTTCAATTATCTAGCTGATTAAAACTTAAAAATTACCAGCAGCTAGGAGGGTTTTCATAATCTGATTCTAAACCCTGACTTGGAAGTGGAGGAAAATAAATAAATAAAAAAATATATGTGTGTGTGGGTGTGTGTGGTTGTGTGTGTGTGTGTTTTCTGTCTGATGCCTAATGAGACAAAGACTACGTAGTTTGGCTAAAGAACTCTTTAAAGGAGTGAAGGGGGAACTAAACAGTAGGTAACTGAGAAAGATCATTTTTCCAATAAAACCTGATTCAAAATACGCAAAAACTAGTTTTGGAGTTACTACAACTGGCAGAAATTATTCTGTTGAAGCCAGAATAATAACATAACCTTCAAAAAAGCTTTAAAATGCATTTTAAAAGAGTTCATTTAGTTGACTAAAAGCAGCTGTCATAGTTTGGTTTTCAGGACCAAACTGCAGACAGAAGCAGGGAGATTTTCAGGTTTTAATGAAGTTTTAGTGACTTGTTAACAAAGAAACTGTGATGGAGACATGAAGCAAAATTTGAGGATCCAATGACACTAAACTGAAAACTAAAGTAATGGGGAAAGCAGGTGCAAACAATAGGTAAATGAGGAGACACAGGTGAATAGAATCTACTAATGAATAGAAGGAGCTATTAATCAAAAAAATTAAACAAACCAAACAAAAATGGCAAAAAGAATGGATAATAAACCATCTAATCCTAACAAGTACTGTAGACCTTTACAGTAGCTGTCGCAGTGGACTGTTCCACACTCTTGGTGCCGTAAACTGAAAGACTTTGTGCCCTTTGGTCTTTAACCTGGTGCATGGAACAACTGAAAGAGCCTCTAAACAATGCGAACTGGTGAAAGTGTTTTTTGAAAGACTTAATAGGTAATCTGTGGTCTGGCTGTTAGTTGTTTTAGCATGAACATTTTAAAACAGATCCTTAAATCAGAGGATCATTTAATCATTTTGGTTTAGGAAATATCTATCTATCTATCTATCTATCTATCTATCTATCTATCTATCTATCTATCTATCTATCTATCTATCTATCT
>JAUZNJ010114177.1:0-13374 GCA_034780135.1 Jordanella pulchra | reverse complement strand
AGAATTCATCCTCAGACGTCCATCTAATTGAATTGCAAATTAAAACAGTTGAATTTGTTCCGATATAACTAAAAAATAACTGAAGCTGGACAGAAAACCTTCCTGATCTTCATAAAACCAATCAGCAAGGTTTGCACCCTGCAGAGACAAGAAGAATAAAGGCGTGCAGACCTGCAGCTTCTCCTCCCTCTGCTCAGACTGGGTGGTGGTGTTGGAGTCCCTCTCCTCGTCACTGTCGATCAGCATCACCCCCCTGTCCACCTTCTCCCGGGACGAGCCGGTCTCCAGCACCGAGTAGCGCCCGGCCGCCTCCTCCCTCAGAACGCCGTGCTGCTGCCACAGAGCCAGCTTCCTGTGCACCAGCTCCTTCGGGGCGCCCAGCTTGGAGCTCAGCTCCTCCAGGGTCCATGAACCTGACATAATAAATCAGAACCATTTATAAGCTGCTCTTAACTTTAGTAAAAGCAGCAGGAGTAAAATCTGCAGAGAGATCTGAACAGAAAAGATTTCTTTTCAGTCCATCCGAGTCTCTCCTCTCGTTTTAACCTCAGATCTTTGACGCTACCATCATAAACAGGCTGAGTAGAGAACTTCTACAGTGTTCAAGTCTTCCAGAAATTGAATTTAGAGCTTTAACTAGGCCATTCTAACCCATGATTAAACTTTGGTCATCCATTGTATATCTAGTCTGGTTTTAGCTACATCCATCTCCTCATCAACTCTGACAAACCTCCATGTCCCTGATGAAGAAAAATATCCCCACAGCAACATGTATCCACGGCGGTGGTTCGCCAAGAAACGTGTCGGAAACGTGTCCAATGTCTCGGCTTCTTGGACGCTTGTTCACAGTGAAGTCAAAGCAAAGTGTAAAGAAACGCCTGACCTGCGTTGTTGATTATTAAGTGGAAGATGCAGTTAAGAAAGTGGTTTTGTTTTATTTGCTGAAATAAGTCAGAAAACACCCAAGATTATGATCCTACATTTAAATGTTATGTTGCAGTTGCTCCAACTATGTTGTATAATTTACTTTATTTGTTTTCTCATTTTCTTTCTTCATTTTGACACATAAAACATGGTGAAATTGTTGGAGCAACATTCGTTTAATGATTTTTGAAGATTAAAATTTTTCCTCTTATTTATTGCAGGTGGTTTCAAAACATTAATATTAAACAATAATACAGTAACTGCCTGTTTCTCCATTTCCAAAATATTTGTTCTTATTTTTGCTCAGGGCCCCCAAAGGGCTAGCAACATGTAGCCCTGATTTGACTTTTTATCTGGAAAGTATCAGGTGCTTGGGCAGCGACAGGTCCTCCTTGGATGCTGCTAATGCTAGCTTGCAGTCAGGCCCGTTTGCTTGTGTAACGGACTGTTTGGAGCTCTGCTGATGTTCAACTCTGCTGCGGTTGGTTTCTGCCCCTATGGATGCAGGTAAACGGCACAGCCGGGATCATTTCCTTCGCTCATCAGTCACATCAATGTGCAGCAAATGTTTTGCATCAAAGCAACGGGTGTCATTTGGGTAAAATTTAGTAGTGAAGGTACTGCCGACTTTTTCTTTATGGCCCTTTTAAAGCACTGGTTTCACCAGTCTGGTAAGAATATATTACAGTAGGATCAGAGTAGGACCGTCGATTATTTTTTTAATTATTTGGCAAAAAAAAGGAATGCAAAAGGTTCATAAGGAAGAGTTTTTAACAGAATTTAGAGCAGGGGAAGTTCAAACTTTTTCATATAGCGTATCGACGGAGAAAAAAGTTTTTTCAATCTTAAATGCCAAATATTTATGTTTTGGTATAATTACTACTCTAAAACTGACACTCAGGCATTTAAATGCATGCTTTTGAGTCTACTACAGTTAACAATTAATGAATTACTTAATTAGTTGATGATTAATCTGTTAATCCCGATTAATCCGATGAACTGTTTGAGCCCTAGATCAGAGCACACACTCACCTTTTCTTGTACATGAATAAATATGTTCTCCCAAATTTTCATGTAAAGTAGTGGATTGTAACCCCTCAAATATTTTCTTTTTAACTTCTATGCTGACAGCTCAGCAGGAGAGATCACAGTTTGAATGCGGTGACCGTCTCCCAATCAGCTTCTCTGACCAACTGATGCACTGCCTCAAGCTGCAGAAGTTCACATTTTCAAACTCCAGCATCTGATTTAACTCCAGGGACAGAATACAGCAGGATAACGAGCCCCAATTTGCAATGGAGCGGTAACGAATGGTAACGATTGCTCTTAACACACCGCACATGGCAGGACCCCCCCCCCCGTTCCTTATTGTTAATGTTAGGATGGTGAGTCGTTCCACACTAGAGGCTGAAATCAAAGATCATACTTTTCTCCTGGAAGTGCAGGATGATGGCGGCGTGGATGGGGGTCACGGTGAGGTTGGTGAGGGTTCTGTCCTCCAGCTCTAGGTCCAGAGTGACGGAGCCCAGGTGAGGCTTCCAACTCAGCGTCCTCATGGCCTGAAACACCCAGAAGGCTTCAGTCACAAACCAGATCCTCATGCAAAGACTTTTCTGGATCTTGTTCGTTTCTGTAGCATATAAACTTCAATGACATGAAAAAAATCCAAAGAAAATCGTCCTTTTCTGCGGGACTGAAAGAGCAATCTATGAAAGTGATGGTTTAGCTCAGAACTCCACCTTTAGCTTCTCATAGCGGTGGGTGTAGGCCTCCATGGCCCGGCAGATGACAGCAGGGAGTTCCAGCTTCTCCTCCTTCAGCGTGGGCCAGAACTCAGATGACAGGATGATGGCCGACAGAGCGAGCGGCGGCTGCTCTTCCTCGCTCAGCTTCGACTCCTCCTCACGGATGTGGCTGTTAATCCTGCGAGAGTCCGCCATGTCCTGCAACCCAACGCTGCCACATTTAACCAGAGGGAGGAACATCTGTGAGTATAAAGACCTCTGAGGACGTTGGTGGACAGAAATCACACCTTCAGCATGACCTCACAGTAATGCATGTGAGACTCTCCGAACCGCAGCTTCAGCAGCTCCACATTCCGGATCTCCCTGAACAGAGACAGCGGTCAGAGGTTAGAGGCCCTGGGACTGATGGTGGGAGTCAGTCGGAGGTTCTGCTGGGTCCACACCTGGCTGTGTTGTAGTTAAGTTGGTGCAGCAGTCTGTCAGCCAGCACAGCTCTGTACTCGTCGATGAAGATGTCTTTGCTGCCATAGATGCTGACCAGCAGGCTGATGATGTCAGATGAGCGGCGCTTGGAGCCCAGTTTATCTAAGTGTAAATACAGAGGGGTTGGTGGAATCCGTCTGATGGCTCTACAGTTAGGAATGGATGCATTCACTGACCAGGAACGGCGTCAGTCGGATCAGGAGCCCAGTCTTCGGGGTCGTTGCCTTCGTCGTCACTGTCCTGCATCTCCAGAGTCACTGGGTCTCCTCTGGAGAGCTCCGAGGCCAAGTCGTTACAGGCTTCAGCGTCTCCAGTCAGCCCAGCGACAATCTGCCTCACTGTGTCCTCCCGGGTCCTAAAACATCAAAGGAAAACAGTCTTCAGTTTTTGCAGGACCCATCAGCTTCCTGGAGACACAATTCCTTCAGAGATATAAACAAATAAGCAACTGATTATTGTCAATTAATGGTTTACTAGATTAAAATTTGTTCCATCTGGTTAATTCATAAAGTTTGCTTAGGACTTTCTTTCAGTGTTTTAATGTTACCGCCATCCTCTAGAGGGCACCATTGTTTATTCTTAAGCTGAGCCTCACTGGTATTCGCAGGAAAAGTACTGGCATAGCTACCGTTCTGAATTTTATGTGGTTCTGTTCATAAATAGAGACTCGATAAACTCCTTAACTGTACCTAAATAGCGACCATTTAGCCGTGCTGCATGACGGAGCAACATCGAACTTCTCTGGTGTGGTTAAAAGGTGAGGATTTGAGAAGTGGAAGCCATTATGCAAAACATGATTTAAAGAAAGCATGCAAGCAATTAGTGCGGTAGACGAAGAAGGCTTGTTATTTAATGCACTTAATGGAGACAAGTTTTAACATTCCACTGAGAGCGAGACGGACCAGCCGTTTAAAAGCGCCGCTAACAGAACCAAGTCTCTCCCACCGGATAGCTGGATTACATTAAAAGCAGAGAGCTATATCACAGTTAGCTTCCACTTGAAACCCTATCTTTAAATTGTGTAAAATAAAAACGACTAAACATTTGTCTTGGCATTTATTCACGTCTAATCCCTAAAAAACATTTCGAATATTAGTTTTTTTTGTTTTTTTTACAAATTTCTTAACTTACCTAATTTATGATCTACTATTTAAGAATATATAAGGAAAATGACAACATCTGAAAACCTACTGAAGGTTAGCATCTGATATAGCCAGGAAAAGTCCTACATAGTTCAGCCCACGGATCCATACGGTTTAATCAGGCTTCCCTGATCTCCGTCCTGGAGGGCCGCTGTCCTGCAGCTTTTAGAGGTTTCACTGCTTGAGCTCAGCTGATTCTGATGACTGCAGTTCAGCAAAAGGTTGTTAATCAGCTATCAATAGAAATCAGCTGTGCTGAAACAGGGAAACCTCTAAAAGCTGCAGGACAGCGGCCCTGGAGGACGGAGATTGGGGAAGCCTGGTTTAAATCATCTGTGGAAGTGGACCAGACTCACCGGAGGTACTTTCGGATGGGCTGACAGGCCACCTGCAGGATTACCATGGATGGATCCAGCTCCCTCAGAGCTTTGATGGCTGAGATGTAAACTGTGAGGATATCTGACGTATGAACACCTGGAGGAGGAACAAATCCAGTCTGCTGAACTTCAAATAAAAACTCCAGTTCAGATTTTTCTTCCCAGGTTTAAAATGATTGTGGTTTCAGAAACAGTTTGGATTTGCTTTAAACTAAAACTGGATCATTATGCATGTCTCACTTGGTAAAGCTTGGCTTTTGATTCCAGCTGATGTGTAAAATTCCTGCTGGACCTGCAGCTAAACTGGACCACACTTTGTGTGGACACTAACCTGGGTGCAGCAGACGGCCTTCAAAGGCCGATTTGAGGGAAGTGAGGAGCTGCTGGCGCTGGTTGGTTCGTTCCAGACAAAACTTCAGATCTTCAATGGCAGGTTTGGATTCTGGGAAATCTGGGAGAAAAAAAAGAGATTCATGAGGTCACACCTCTCCCTCCAGGGTCAGGTGACCGAGGCTGCAAGGTGAAGACGGTTTTATGGTATTTTCTGCATTCAGACACAGAGTAACTCAAACCAGTAAAAACTCAAATTTAAACTAGTTGATTATTATAAAACCGTACTTCCTGGTGTTGGTCAGGACTGGAGGCCGTTTTCTGGCTAAGCTGCAGCAAAGCTACTGTTCATACAGCACTAATAATCCAACCAACTGAAAATAAAGGCCTTCAGCAGCTTTTATGTGTGTTGGTATAAAGGAAATTCTTTATTCTAGAAATGTTTCAGCACACTGGGATTTATTACTTGTTTCATACTCAGTCTCAATGCTCGGGTTTCTTACATGCTCTGTTGATACAGTTGAATGTTGATTTCTACTCTTATTTTGGGACCAGAGCAGACTTCCGTTTCCTGCTTCAACCTTTATATTTGCCCTTGTCAACTACTGGTATTTTGGGCACTAGAGATGTCCTGCTCCGATATCGATATCAGAAATCGATCTGATACATCAAAATCACAGCATTTCCACCTGCATCTAAAACCATATAAACAAGTGGATAAAAATGCTCCACTTCTTTTTAAGTTTTTGTAACCTGTTGGTTAATAAAAAATGGCTCATTGGTTCTCATTCCTGCTGTTGTCGACTATTGTTCTAAGTTTGAGTGATATCATTTGATCAAGCCTCTTCTAATATGCCGCACTACAAAAAAAGTAATAAAAGTATGAATGATTGATGCTAATATTCTATTAAGTCAGTATTTATATCAGTCAATAGTAAAAACCTTCATTAATGTTATCATAGGCACTGTAACTGTAATGGGAAGAAGCGATCTTGTTACAAAGACGTCAGATTGCTGTCAATCAAATCTGAACTAGCACCTCATAAAGACTTTGAAGAAAAGTGGCACAAGAAGGGAGCCCTGCGTTACGCCACATGTCATTAGTTTACATTTATAACTTTAGAATGACAGAGTAATAATCCTGGTCTACAAAATTAGATCTAAACCAGAACCAAATCTGTCAATTGTGACACTATAAAATACATTCAAAGCAGCAGAGATCCACTGAAACCAAAGCAGAAAAAACCCTAGCTGGGGAAGGAGAAATGTTACTGTTCAAGCATCCTCCCCGCTGAGGTTTCATTATTTTTTGCTGCAGGTTAAGCAAGGAAACGCTCTTTAAATAACAATCTGCATTGATCTGGTCCTCAGCAACAGAAGGCGATGCAGGTTTCATTTAGTTGGACATTTACCCCTGATGATACTGAAAAGCTCCTCAATCCTCATGTTGACGTAGATCCTGCAGAAGAACTGGTGCATGTGGCACCTCCACTGCTTCAGAACGGAGCTGGCAGGCTGGCTGCCTCGGACGCTGGGAGTACTGGGAGCTGACGGGACCGTAGTGTCTCCTTCCCCCTTGCTGTCAAAAATCTTCCCCAGCCATCCCAGAACCAGCTCCAGCCACTGCGGCCAACAGCAGAAACAAACAGATTCAAAACCAGAGAAAGGAGGCAGGAACTCTCCTTGTAAAATGATCTCACCTCCTGGAACTCCAGCAGGAAGGAGCGTTCGTACTCGCCCCGGCAGTGCTGCTCCATGCGCTGCTCGATGAGCCTGTGCAGGATGGAGGTGACGGCGTCGGAGCTGACCCACTCCAGCAGCTGCAGCCGGGATCTAGAGCCACACAGAAACAGCTCATCAAACACCAGCAGGAACAAACTGCAGCACTGAATTCAGGAATCGGCTCCATCGGCTCACAGAATGAGGCTGAGGTCCTGAAGCTGCTCCAGAGCCTCCTGGCACCAGCACTGCTGAGTCAGCACCCCGCAGCCCGGACAGGCCCCTCCGTCAGGGCCATCCGGAGCCTCGGATCCGTCCTCTCCCCCCTCCCGGTTCATATAGACGGAGAAGGTCCGGCTGTAAAATTCCAGCACTCGCTCCTGCAGAACGGCAGGCGGGGAGAAGAGCAGCAGGGCCCTAATGGTGGTGTATGCCCTCTCCTGGAGGGCCCTGGGGCCCGGTCCAGACAGACCCCCGTGGCCTTCTTCCTGCCACAGCCCCAGTTTCTCCAATCCACCTGTTAAGAGAGGAGATTGGATGCTTAGAGCAAACTAAGAACAGTTCTAAATAAAGTCCTTCTTCTTCAGGAAGTCTGACTTCCTGGATGAAGAATAAAAGGAAATAAGAGCCCGATCAGCTTATTTGGACAGAACAGTTTGTTCTACTTGCTCAGGAAAGGCTCCAGGCGGTCCAGCAGAGTTCTAAATGCAGTTAGTAGAACGCTGGCCCTGCCTCGTTCTTCCAGTTCGTTTTCTGGCTGTTTCAGTCCAGACCAGAATTCTGGAACCACTGAGGAGGACAGACGGACCTGCAGAGTCTCCAGCAGCCAGACACCGAGCAGCCGACCCAAGCCATGACGGCAGAGCAGAGCCACGGCGTCCGAGAGGTCCTGCTCTGACAGGGAGCCGCCTTCAGAAACCTGCAGGCCGTCCCAAAGAGAGTAAAAATCTATTATTTATTGTTCTTCTTTTGTTCATTTTTCAGAACATCAAACATAAGTATTTTAAAAATAAGGATGGCATCTAGGGAACACTAAACACTGAAAATAAAAATACTATGCGTTAATCTATGGAGGAAAACTCAGGAATGATTGGAAATTTCCACCAGAAAGGATAGTTCCCTCAGAGCTAAACGTGAACACTGCAATTTATTCATTCAGTTTACAAAAAGCGCCCCCGTGTGGTCAAGTTGATTTATTTCAGTTATTTGGTTTACAGAATAATGTAACAGACTTTGTCAGCCCCGTTTCCAGTTGAATCTAATTGGTCCTTAAAACTATGAAAATCTAAAATGAATTTCTTGTAAAATTGGAATTTTACTTCAGAAATTTCTTTCTAACCTTTCCTCTGTGGAGTTCAGGAAGCCCAGGTTGATTTGATAACAGTCTTCATTTCGTCTGTATTCTTTTTATTGGTTCTGGTATCTCTTATGTTTCTCTTAAAAATACTCTAGATTCTCTATGGGGTTCAGGTCAGGTTACTGAACTAACTTTTGGTACATTTGGCTATGTGGGTTGGTACCAGGTTCAGTTGGAAAATGAAATCAGCATCTTCATAGGAGGCATGAAGTGCTCTAAGATTTCCATCTGCAGCGACTTTGGACCTGATAAAACCAAAAGGACCAACTCTGATTCAGTGTCTCTCAATTTTCACAATTTGTGACCTTTTAACCTCAAAAAAAGACTTTAGACCAGTGGACAACAGTACAGCCCCTTTTTCTTCTTAGTCCAGGAAAGATGCTTCTGTTATCATACCGACTACAGCAGTTTGGAGCCCAGATCTGAGCCTTTTTAATAGTTTGAAATGCTTGGATACAACACTCCACAAAAGCTATGAGATTGTTTCCTACCTTTCTTGTGAAGGATGTCAGTGACTGACAGCCTCTGCTTTCTCTACTCAAATATTAACACCAAACACGATTAAAAGTGACAAATATGCGCCAAAGCGACGTTTCAACGCTATTTGGGGTCGAAATCTTAAAAATATAGATATCTAAGTGGATTCTTTGCTCTGTGCTTCAATTACCCAAATGCGGGTTTCGGCTCCACTCACCAAAACTGCTGTGACTGATTCCCACGTATCGGCGACCAGCTGATCTGACCCGGGTTCAGACCTTTCCTTAGGGTCCGATTCCACCATCATTTCCTCCATTCTCTGATTCCCGTTTCACCAAAACCAAAATTTACTGTTGTTAGCTTAACATTTAAGCTACGGCTAGGTGTCTAACGTAATAAATGCACGCGTTAAAACACACATCCTTTCTTGGCTAAGATTAAATTAATTAATCTATCAATCATATTTTCTAATATCCATCTAAAAAACAAACAAACAAAAAAACAATAAGAAACCTAATTGAGTGATAAATTCACATGGCGGGGTTGCAGCCTTTAGTTCTTCTTCTGTTGATCGATAACCAAATCGGTAACTGCTGCCCCCTGCTGTAATTACACAGAAAAGACATATTTGACTCATTTTTAGGACATGATATTTTTTTTAAAACCAAGGCTTCCGAAGGATGCTGTTATTTTAATGGGTAAATACCAAATCTATACAGGTAAATGAAGAGATAAAATACATTTACTAACAGCATTCAAAACAACTTAAAATAATACTTCTTCCAAATAATTGTGAAAACATACCAGCACAAAAGGAGCTTTTAAAAAAATATTGCAGTGTTATTAGTGTTTTTGCTTCTTTTATGGCTCTGTTATACTTTTGGTTATTGAAAAACTTCTTATCCTTAAAATGCATTTTGAAAAAAGTCTGATATGCTGTGAGTCTTTGAACATAATCAAACAAAAGTTTTTTTACCCCAAAAATTGTTAAATAGTAACAAATAACAAAATGCTTAAAATAAAAAATTAATTCCCCAGATTTGTACGCAAGCGGAAATAAATTGTGAACTCCAGTTTAAAAGAAATATTGTTACGTTTCTCTATCATCATCATGGAAATATCTTTGAAGGCAACTTTGTGGATAATTTATCAGTGGTGATGAGCTCAAAGTCTTTGATGAAAGGTCTCTTGTGAACAACCTAATCTTTAGCTCCCCATCATAGATCCTCAATCAAATTCCAGTCAAGACTAACGTTATTCATGTGGTAAACTTCCAAAAGGTTATTTCAAACCCAGATCTTTCAAGTGTATTTGCTGGAATTACTCCGTTGTTAATTCGTTATTAATGAGAGTTCCAAGTATATGTCATCCTGCTTTCAGTCGGTATGGCTTCAGACTTATACTGTCAAGAAGACCTAATTTTTTATTTCTATTCATTAAGTTAGGATCCCTACTGAATGATTCTGTTGGAACATTTAGATATTTACCTCATTGGCGGTTCTAGACCAGATCTACCAGGGTGGGGCCAGTGCTTATGCATGGGGGCACAGAACCAGAGTATAACAAACATGCATAAAAAGCAGGGCAAGAGCACACTGTTCAGTATAAGAGTCATGAAAGCCAAGGTTTCAGACTCCTGAGCCAACAGATGAAAACTGATTCAGTCTTAAAAACGGCTACAGGGTAAAGTTGACTGTAATTTCTAAATAACTGTTCATGTAAATTCTAAAGAAAATACTAAATTGGTCCAAGGAATAAATCAGTTATAGTTCCTTCTGTGTGTCAAATGAAATTGTTTTAACGTAATACAGCAAAAATTATACAAAAGGAAACATTTCCTAAAAAAAAAAAAAAGTGTATTTGATAATGAGCACATTTAATCTTAAATAAAATCTATTCTCTTGAATAGAGATGTTTTTTCTGCAAATTGTTGTACTGCTTTCATTAAAGGAAAAAAAACACTTTAAAAAATGACTTTCTTTTATTTAACTGTTTGCAGTACATAGGATACGCGGGACCAATACTTCGTAACGGACGAAAAGAAGGCTGCATATGAAGGAGTCTTCCAACCCTCACAGGTGACGGCGCTGCGCTATGACGTGATCGGCCAATGAATCTGGCCTTTGCAGGACGCAGCAGAAGAATCCAAACACACAAGATCTGTCACTTTAAAAACCAAAAAATATACTGTATATACTGCCCTCCTCTGGATGACTCTGGAACTGCCCTGGAACTTCACAGCTTTTTTTCATTTCATTTGAAAAATCAAGTTCACAAAAAAAAACAAATAAAAAAGGACAAAGAACTTTAAATTAATTTATTTTAAAAAAGCATTTCTCCACTGAAGCAGAACAAACATCAATTTCTTTTCTTACTATTGTTTGGAACGTGTACAATCAGAAAAACAGACTCGCCAGGTCGCAAAATACGTCATCAAGCAAATGGATGTGTGAGTAGGAGGGGTCTGCCAACACCACAACATCAATGCAGCCTGGAGGGACCGTGGTGGTGGGGGGGTTTGACAGAAACAAAAGAAGAAGAAGAGCAGGGGGGAGAGAAATGAAAGACATTTAAATCAAGTGCAGCTCTGGTCTCTTTTTTTGTTAATGACTTTTCTGTGGTTGGATACATGCAGGGGTCAACACCCGAAACTACACATGGAGATCTGTGCAAGTATTGAAATATGAAGGAATATCAAAGCAGTTTTATAAGGAGATGTCAAAACAACAGGGTTGGAGGGGGGGTTGGACAGAAGGAAGTTTACCAAAAACTGTTACAGCGTCTTCACCAAACAAATGAAAAGTTCACGTAAAAAGTTCTTAGTTTCTGAAATGTCAGCGCTTTGAAAGCTTCTTTTAATTTATAATTTTTCAAGTTAAGTGTAAATACATTAAAAAACTGCTATGCTCCACATCTTGGACAACAGAATACTGCATGTCTACGTACAGCTGCGGTTAAGGAGGGTCAGTAATGCGAGAGGCTAGCTGCCTGGAATTACAGATTGGCTCCAAGTTGATCCCTTTGACTTTTTTTCTTTATCAATTAGGAATATAAAAACTGAAAAAAAGAACGGCTGAATGCTCATCGTACTCGTCGCTCGGTTGGCCATGCGTCCCCTTCGGTTGCGACGGGTCGGACAGGCGTTTCCTGCTGGCTGCTCCGATCTGCTCTGAGGTAGATGTGACAGAAAGGCGGCGTCCAGCCTGAACGACTCCGGGTCAAAGGCCGGCTCGTTTAAGGGTTTGCTGTTGCTAAAGGTTTCCTGTGGTCTGGCTTCAGTCTCCGCTCCCACAGAAAACCTTCGGCTGTCTTGTTCCTCATCCCACATTCCTGTTTTTCCAACGTGGCCATTTGTTGTTCTGTTTAAAAGGAAAACCGAACCGAGAGGGAAAAAGATCTTCTCTGTTTGGCACCTTGGTTCTGAGCTGCAGGAGGAAGAGAAACGAAACAAACGACGGGGACGAGATAAAGAGAGGTGGTGGGTGAAAGGGGAGGGGCTGTGGTGGGAGGTTGAACGGACTAATTTGGTTGGTCGTTGGCTGCCGGCGAGTCCGTCTCTGCCGCGGCGGTCGGTGCCGACTCCTCCTCAGTTTTCACTCGCTTGGCGTCTGGCTGCCCGCTCGCCGTCTGGTCTCCGTTCTGCCGCTTGGTGGGGAGGGAGGCGGAGGCAGAGGCGTGGGTCGCCAGCAGGTGGAGGGGGCTGGCTGCAGCGGGAGCTGGAGAGGAGAGAAGGGTTAGCAGCGGACTGCAGCTGGCGATGATTCAACATGGCTCCTGACGGCCTCACCTTGGCTGGAAGGAGCCTGGAGGGCCGTGGTGATGCTGTGGCCGTTCTGTGTGATGGCCTTAATGGGCAGCTGGTGCTGACCCACGGGGGCCTGCTGCACGATGGTTACTGTCTGCAGGGGCGTTGCCGACTGGGAGCTCTGGATGATGCGACTGGAGGCGCCGATGGGACCGATGGCTGAAACAGTCTCTACTTTGACTGAAATGAGGAGGAAAAAAAAAAACAGGAATTAGAGAAATGAAACTCGGATCCATTCAACAGTGAAATGTCTAAAGCTTTTTTCCTGGATTTTTGAGGAATATCGCTCATTTATTCAGGGTCGCAGAAAATGTAAAAAAGGGCGTTTTTACACAGAAATGTCAGCTTTCTGATTGGTTGGGGCTCTTTTTGCATCATTTACTGCATCAATGCGGCGTGACATGGAGGCCATCAGCATGCGGTGCTGCTGATTGTATTCAGGAAGTCCAGTTTCCTTTAAAAACAACATTCAGGTCATCTGGATCTGGGACCAACGGCAGCAGATAACATGGCAGCCAGACTCTGGAAAATCCCGACCCAAAACAAACTGGGTTTTATGCATCTCTGCTCAGCCTCCAGACGCTGGAAACTTGATTTCTGTCTGTTTCTTTGCAGCTTTCTCCCAGGTAAGATGTTTCTGACATCATCTCTGGTTCAAGAGCGGCTCATAGCCAGTTTGTGGGCCTCTGACCTCAATCGTAAAGCTTTCTCTTCTTTAATGGAGTTTTCTATTCCATCTTCTTAAAGCTACAGTAATTCTTGACATTAGTGGGCATGTTTCCTTTCCTTTGAATTTTCTACATGTTTGGATGCAGCACTCTGAAAAAGCAGCTTCTTTAGCAGTGAAAGTTAGCGGCTGAACTTTCTCAGAACATTTAGAGACTCAGGAAACACAATGAAAGCTCAATTCTGATGGATGGAGAAAGAAAGATGTAGACAAAAACACAAAAAGAAAGACAAGGACAGAGATAATGAAGAAAATACAGACAGAAAAAACAAAGATGAAAAGAAAGAC
>JAUZNJ010114155.1:0-19771 GCA_034780135.1 Jordanella pulchra | reverse complement strand
TACCATAAAAAATTCCTAGTTTGTGAACTCCTTCACTAACAATGGCAATAAACCCTATTCTGATTCTGATTCTGATACTCAAAAAAGTACTTAAGTACAATAATCAAGTAAATGCATTTTGTTACTTTCCACCACTGCAAATAGGTGGCATGCAGGAATAACCTCCATTTTTTTATTGTACCAAATCACCTTCAGTATAATGAAACATTTTGTGGGCTAAGTCCCTGATGATTAGAATGTCTAGCAACGCCCCTGGCCTTGTACAAATTAATGACTGCGTACACTACACAGCATATGGACACGCAGTGTCAAAGACATCTATATAGTTTAGGGACTTCACAATTTAAAGTAATCAAATCAGTTTTTTATGAATTTTCTTTTTTACAAATATGTCACTGACTTTCTTTTGTGACTAAATACCAACTGACCATGCATCTCTAAAACCCCTAAAGTTTACCTGGGATGGTTTGAATGTTCTGCCGGCTGTCCTGATTCACTAGAGTGGTTTGCAATAAGAGGCAAAGACAGCTGACGAAGGCAGGGTATTGGCTGGAGGTGAGGCTGCCTCAAAGGTGATGCATGTGAACTTCCACAAGGTTGAGCGCAGACAGAAGGAAGGAACTTGGCAAACAGAGATTCATGTTCTTTGATCAGCTCTAACATGAGCACCTGGACCAGTTTTGCACCTTGGAGACAAACAGAGTTGAATAAAGAAAGTATTAGAAGTACAGCCATATAAATCAGGTTGATATGCTAGAAACAGTAAAAATCATCAATGGAAATTCTTTATCTGTCCCAACATATATATAGTTCTCACTGTGAAGATTGCTTTCATAAGTTTCATGTTGGAAAAAAATTGATTTGGAAAAGATTTTCAGCAAATGTATCTATTCACATTTTTATGCATATTGGTGTTTGAAATACTAGAATATAGTTCTGTTGACTTACCTTGAAAAACTGATCTAACCTTACACATGTGCAATGAAGACTATATATTAACTGTTTAATGTCAGATCTTTATAAAGACATCACAAACTGTGGTATGGTTAGAGGAGTCCATATACAGCTTGCTTTTTGATAAAAGGTCTTTGTTGGGCTGAAGCCGATAAAGAGGAGAAGGTTTGAGGCAATTGCTATTATAAGATGACCCGTGACTCAGATTAAGGGTTGGTGGGTGATAGACAGCTCTTAAATTTAACTGAATCAATTTCTTTTTAAAAGATTTTTATTTTCAAATGTCCTGCTAACACAATAATTCGTTAAAAAAAAAAAGAATAAAATAAACAATTATTGACAGGTTCTAGGGCATTGAAAAACCTTTCTAAACAAAGGATAAAATGATATCATGCCGTATTTGATTGATAAATCATAAACTGAAGTAGTTTACCTCCCATGATGCTTTGTGGATCTTCAGCTTTGGCTCGAAGGATATTTGGCCCGAACACAGTTGCCAAGTTCTGAACGTTCATCTTGTTACTGCTGGAGCAACTCTGAACCTCATTTAGAAACCTGAACACAAGCATTTATTACTCATGAGCTGCATAAACATAGAATTTAGTCCCAACTTTAAAAGTCTTGCTGGATTTAATCACCAAAAATCTTAAAAAGAATCAAGTCAGACAGATCATACTGGCAGATAAAGTCGAGAAGGTTGAAGTTTGCAACAGGTAACTCGTGAAGATGACTCCTCAGCTCCTCCAGACCCTGGGGCAAGCAAACAAAATTGATATAAGGATAAAATGTGTAGAAGAAAACATTTTAAATTTTTTGAAAAATCAAAGCCAATCAGCCTTTTTTACAATTAATCTTAGTGATGTGTGTTTCTTCTGGGAGGTGTGTCTAGATGTGTGTTTTTCATCAGTCTTTGTGTTGTGGTGCTCAGAGCAGTGATTACCACTGTACGGTCACTTAACAGCTTCTGACCGCAGAGCAGAAAGTCCTGGTAATGGCTGTAAGGAACCAGAGGTTCTGGTAGCTGCCGGAGGTAGAGCTTCAGCAGTGACGCTACTGTGTGGACATCTGTGTTGCTGCAAGCAATTAAAATGACAGACCAGACTTTTAAACTAAATGCAATCTAAGATTTGCAGATTTGGTGGAGAAACAGAAGGAACTGTACCTGTCAAAGGATGGCCTTTCACCAGAATCAAAAGCCTCTTGCAGCTCTTTCACCAGACTGGTGCGTCCAGGCTGGCGGAACAAGCCCACCTCGTGCAGACCACGTTCACGGATGAAGGTGACACACTGCTCTACCACCAGAGGAACCAAGTGCATCCCATACCGACGCTCATATAGCACCGTCTCCTCCAGACGTTGCCCGAAGACTCCTGCAACAAAGAGAGAAAACCCAGTTAAAATGACTCCTAAAACCAGACTTTACTCTACAATTGTGTCCTGTGACATCATGGACATCTACTTGAGTTCTCTGCATCTAGTGGTTATCATTTAGTACCACAGCAGATAAATAATCTACAAACTCATTGACCTGGCAACGTGTTAAACTTTCTGTTAAGTTCTTGGCAAGAGAATGAATGCACGTACAGTGTTATGAACACATGAACCATTTTGTGTGTTGAGTTCTCACCTGTGAAAGGGATCCAGACTCCCTTGTTTAGACTCTTCAACCACTCGTCACCCTGACCCGCACTGTTAGATAGGAAGAAATAGGAGCCTGGGCTGGCCAGCACATCTCTGTTACCTTCAAATAAAAAGTTATGGATTTAGAGTCAGTAGGATCTAAAGATGTTAAAAAATCTTATCTTATCTTAACTATCAAGTAGTTCAGATAAGATCATTTTTGCTGGTTTACTCTATTTTATTTTCTAATCATCAACTAACTATTTGTATATGCAAGTGCTTACCAGCTTTTTGCATGTTTCTTCTGATGTTTTGATTATGTATCTTTAAAATTGGCGTTGCTTGTTTGGAAGAACTACTCCCCAACCCTCTAATGTTTAGCTCCTATGTTTGTTTACAGACAGTAGAAAAAATTTTTGGAAAATCAGGATATTGCTTTAAACCAAAGATTGCCAGATGATTAAACAATTTGGTGCAATAGTGTTTATCTAGCATGCTAAACAACATTTTTTTTTAACATTACAACACTACTCTTTATTAAATAGAAACCTTAGACATTCACATGACAACATAATGACTAGCTATGGTTGTTGTAATAAATCAGGTTAATTTTTTGTCAGGCTGCATTTGAATCATTCTTAGTTTTATCTTTCTGAATTTGGTCAGAGCTAACTAAGCTAATCAGCAGAATAAAAGTTTTGCAGATTGTGTTTATATTTTATGCCACAGGAGCCAAAAACCTCACATCAGTTTGATATTAGGCTCGTTAAACAAAACTGGTTTTAACCAGATGTATGAAACATTGACGTAGTTTTGGACAAATTGAAGACTACAGTAGGTAGACTACTTTATGAAGATACAGTATAACTATTTATAGCCTTTTTCCACAACTCAAAGTTGTATTCTTAATTTTTGGACAAAGATTTTCATTCTTGGGCTGTTGGCTGTGCAATCCTTCACATGAGCATTGATAATAAAGACTTTGTTTTTCATCTTTTTAATTTTATTTCCTTTTTAGATCAGGGCACATTGCTTTTTGAGATCTGTAGCGGATGTCTTGTCTTTAGAAAGGATATATATAAGTGATTTATAGATTTTACAGGTCTGACACTTATCAGAAATGGTTGAGATCCAAGAAACAGGAATGTGGTTAAATATACTTGATTTATCATTTAGTAAACAGGTAATGGCTGTTTATTGCAGGGTCAGGTCAGTTTGGACAGCTTTTACCATTTAACTAATGAAATAATCCATTAGATTCAGTATTTTTTTCATTTCTAATTATGAATTTTATTTGGTGGCTTTTGAAAATGTTTGGTGATGTCAAGGAGGTAATGTGACTGGAACAGCAAGACTAGATTAAATCTGTAAATTGGTCAGATAAGAAAACAACATTATCACCTACAACTTTTCAAACCGGCACCGTTGTTTTACCCATTAACACTTTGTCCTATTTCACCTGATTTCCCATCATCCCTAGCTTGTCCCCTTCAATGTCAATGTATACACACATGACAGGACACACACTGCCCCCTCAGCAAAATGGCGAACCTCCTGACTCAGCATTTAACATGTTTCTCTGTTAAATGAAACAAATGCAATTGGAGTTTGGGAGGAATGGGGAAGTAATATTCTGTTAGACTGTACATGCATGTCTTACCTTTGTGACCTGTGCTGTCATATTTCCATGACTTAAAGCAGCTGAGTCCCATCCTGCAAACAATGTCTGCCTGGTTGTAGATGCTCAACACAAAGTAAGGGTGTATTTTACCCAGTTATAAATGAATTTCAAAATAAAATCATTACACTAAAATGAGATGGTGCCGTTGATCAAAAGACCAATTTCTGCTTAAAAAGAGATGTATCATCAAGTGGATGCGGGCATTTGTGGAAATAGATGTAATGGCAGATTTAGAAATCTCAAAAATAATCCAGAATAAAAAGAGCTTTCCAACTTGGATCCACAGACATCAGAAAATTCTGCAAGACTTGTCAAAGAAATCTGAATAGTTAACTGGTGAAGATACAAAACTTTGTAACAAAGTTATTATGTTGACAAGTAAATGTGAGGAATCCCAACTTTGCTAAGGTTGCTATCAATACAAGAAACCTCTTTTTTCAAATATGCATGCTTCCATAACAAGATCTTCGTCCAGAGAGGTTTACCTCGAGGAAGCGTTCAGAAGATACAGGTTCTCCCATGACAAATTCCTGCTAATTATTAGTTCTTTAAAAATTGTTCCAAGTATAAAAAGCCTATCAAGAAAAGTTGCTGTAGACAGGTATGGAAAACCTTGGGAAATAATCATTGGTGCACTGGATTTCTATAGAGGTAGTTGTACTGTTGCACAGCTCTAAAGAGCTTGTACAAGAGTAAATATGATCTGTCCTTAAAATCTGTTTTCATAATACAGTACTTTGAGTAGCAGCTCCTACCATCCTCATCCATTGTCATCTGTTCAAAATGATGACCATTCAAATGGTTCATAAAATCCTGATAGAAACTGGAGAAGTTACCAAAATGGGGGCTGCTGCGTGAGAGACACCCCAGAATGCTGAAATGGTTTATCTTCTTTCCAAATTTTTTGGGAATGTCATTTGTTCATAAAGCCAGCACAGACCTTCATTCTTTCTTTTCGCTTTGATGCTATGATTGTGGGAAAGACGCTTTTGAAGAAACTGCATCCAAAACCATCCTAGGTCCAACCTAAGCAGCGGAAATCACATTTTTTTTACGTGGCTTTCTGTCGTTGGAGCATCTTCTGACCGGCACTCTGTCTTTCCTCCTTGATATCTCCCTTTAGCCATCAACGCCAGAGAATAGCAGCTAAAGGCATCCTGTGAGAACTTCTTTATTCGATTTCTTTATACATATTTCTTTTCCTCTGTTCATAGATTTAGGATACTTCATCCTCCACGCTGGAAAGACGCCATGTTAGTATTCCTTGCTGCATCTTCTCTCCTCCCTTCTCTTTCTCTATGTCCTTTTCTTAATTACCTCTTTAACAGGACGTCCCATCATCTTTTTCAGAGCACAGTTTTCCTGCCTGGATGTCCATGATTTGGTCAACCCCTTTCATCCCTCTTTCCTTCGTTCACTTCATCTCTTCTCTCTTGTCTCTCTCTCAGGTTGTCCCTGTCTTTTGTCCTCATCCAACTTCTGTCTCATTCCTACTATCCCCTTCTCTCTTTCTCTCAATTTCCCAGCAGCGTGTGTGCCCCTTGTTGCCCCCCCTCCCCATTTACCTCATCAATAACCATGCTGGGCGTGTGCGTGAAGGCTGTGCATTAGGAAAATTGGTTCTCTGCGACGCAGAGCTGTTTTACTAAAGTAATCACAGCTGATGGCTAGGGAGGGAGGGAGATGATCTGGCTGAAATTCTGCTGCAGCTGAAGTATGGCCGTCTGCGTCGCGCACAAGCTCTCACTGTCACCATCATTCAAGTGGACATAACCGCCAGAAGGGCAGCTCAGCCAGGTCAACTTTTGAACTCAATTAATGTATGAACCATCAGACAATCCAATTCAATAAGCTTCTTTGGCTCCAACTACAACTCAGGATTCAGGAAATTCTAAAAAAAAAGTCCTATGTGAAAAGCTCTTCTGTTCAGAAATCAAACCAGAAAAGAATATTTCCAGAGCTAAACTTTGCACCGATATGATGTGGAGCTTATTCATGCTTTGAGTTCTAAAATATGTTAAACATGCTGCAAGCTGGATAAGTTTTTTATTACATATTCATAAAAGGATGTTATAAAATTTAGCTTCATTGAATTATATTAAAAAACAGTTTGAGAAGCATAGGAAGATGTATGTATATTTCTCAGATTCATTTGAATTTCAACCACTTACTATGTGAAGAATCAATTAGATTAAATAACAAAAGAAATCAGTGCAGGTAAGAAGAAAACTGTTAGGTTGCTTAGGTTGAGGAAGGATATTAAATGGGAAACTTTTATGACCAAGGATTAAAAGTTTATAACATGACACTGGCAAGGAGAGTTTCAAAAAAGGGTCTGAGTGGCCCATCGTAACTTTTGGAATAATGCAGAGATCCCCAGCACACGTGGTGTCAGTCTAAAGCCTGACACACATAGAAAAAAAACTGGTGGCTTAAAAATGATTCTATCGAAAAAATGTTGAAAAAGCAATGTCTGTCTTTCATTAGTTCATTTTAACAGAACTTTCGATTATTATAACTTCTGTTAAACTCAAGTTATTTCTATGATCATTGAGCATTTTTCTTTCATTTAACCAGGGGTACCGACAATTTGATACACACAAGCGTGTATCAACCATAATACATATGAAATGTGACAAGAACAAAGAAACTATTGAATTAATGCAATTTCGAGTCACAATTCTAGAATGCTAAGAGTCATATATGTGGACAAAGGTACTAAGATTAGATAAAAACAAAAAATAACCATGTAATGATTGCTATGTAGTGAAAAACAAAATGTAGATTGATTAAAGTTACTTACAATCACCACCCAGTCTTCACAGCAATGCTGGAAGACAGTAAAGGGCTGTAGGGGCCTTTCTTTCTGTCGGGAGAACAACTACAGTCAATGTACAACTAAGCAACTGTGGAATAACTTCAGTCCAAACATACTCATTTGTTGGAGTGATTTAATTAAAGTTTAGGCCGAAATTAAAACATGTACCAATACTTGAAAGTGGATGCTAACAAATAATTTCCATCCAATCAGAACGAACTTAAATGATTTTACAAAGAATCATTATAGCCTTCAACTGTGCAAAACTACTAGAGAAAAATACCAAAGGTTTTAGGCTATAAATGCATGAAAAGCTCTTTCTTTAAAGAGTGAATTTATGCTGAACCTTTCAAAATTTGGTTCTGAAAAGTAAAAAAGGAAAAAGAAAATCATTTAATAGTTCCTTCGACTTTACAATTACAATTTTATTTCCTTGTCTTGGTCCATTGCATAGGTTTCCCGACTTTTGGTTTTTTTGGGACAACATGTGAAAAGGATAAAAGAAAGGCACAATTCTTACTTGTAGGCAATAACCAAACTATTTAGCATGATGATAATTAAACATAGCTGAAAAAAATGGAACAAGCTTGAGGAAATTTAAACAGCTCTGTTTATGCAATGAACCCCTCCCACATAAAATTATTTTTGCTTTTTCAACTTCATTTTAAATTCTAGACAAATCTAAAGATAACATATATTTATTAAATGGATCCACA
This sequence comes from Jordanella pulchra, assembly GCA_034780135.1. Taxonomy (NCBI): domain Eukaryota; kingdom Metazoa; phylum Chordata; class Actinopteri; order Cyprinodontiformes; family Cyprinodontidae; genus Jordanella; species Jordanella pulchra. Next base: position 11,982 of record JAUZNJ010114155.1, on the reverse strand, counting down.
TAAGTTATTTAGGCTGAGACAGTTATTTATTTAACCACTGGTTTGTGTGCTTCAATATTTAATGAGTAGTAGAACATGATGAAGACAGAGAGAGGCTTTTTATTAGGCTTAATGGTTAACTTCATGTGTGATTTATGACGCATAGTTTCATGCAGTGCTTTTTTTTATAATACCACTCATGCCTCACTCACTCATGCTTTTTGGTTATAGATCAGTTAGTGGAAGTGGAGATGAGGCACATTTCATGTTTTCAAATCTTATTCTAAATCAGATGTTAAATGGACGCTCTGCTGGAGTTCCTTTCTGAGGCATGCAACCAAGTCGTGTTGGAAACAGGTTTACAATATGTATTATATAAAAAACCAACCTTTAAAAAGATTCATAATAGATAAAATAAAACGATTTTTACAGATACAAGTATGAAGAAAATTCAAAGTATCAAAGAACAGAGGCTGTTAGTTGAACGTTCAGTCCTCCTCATTTTATGTTAAGAACTTCCAAACATATTGGCAGACTGTGGTCTGTGTGCCAGCTGGTGTGTCTGATTGAGTAATTTCTAATCCTAGCTGAAAGCTTTTTCATCCATATGTCAATACCTATGGAAATTGACAGCATACTCCAAAGTGGTCTGTGTAAAGGTGAAAATTAAATTTGTCACCTGATTATTTCACCTGAAAGTATTGTTTCACATATGTGGTAATAGTTGCAGCTATATATTCATTGTGTTCAAGGATGTTTTACTGTATGTACGGCCAATCTAAAACAAATGGCCTCTTGATATAGACCACAAAACAAACAAGTCTAATTCCTATCTAGCTTTGCAGAATCTGAGTCTCCCAAATGTAGCTGAAATAAATCTAATTTATTCTCAGACGATTCCAGTCAGACTCAGATCTAAATGGAAACAGTTAATTTCACTTCATTTATATGAAAACAGTCTCATTCAGTAGATCAGACGATGCTGTATTAATGTATTGTCTGGGAAAGCCAAACTGATGGCATTACCTCACTGACTTCACAGCTGTCCATCATCCTGAGCAAATATATGATGACAGTAGAGGAGAAAGACTCCTTTAAAACAGCCAAAACCTTCAGGAAAGCTTGAGCTCATTTCAGGATCACAACTAGCTGGAGTTCAAAATTATACCAAATAGACAGAAAAACACACTAAATCTGGAGTACTTTATATTAAAAACATAGAAATTAGAATAAGTTTAGGGCAGCAAGTGAGAATGTGAAAAAGTAAGAACCCTTCACAAAACTACACTAAATGAATAGTGCAAGAGTTTCATCACTGACTCCATGAAGGAAAAAGACAGTTAAAAATAGGAGCATTGAGTCAGACAACCTCCTATTTAACAAAAACAAACACAGAGGGTACACAGTTAGCTTATACATGTATTTTTGCTAAAGTAAAAATACAGAAGAATAAAGAATGACTGGTTACATCAGTCAATCAGTCGTGGAAAGAGACACAGCTAAACACAGAAGAATTGGGCCAGTGGCACTTTCAGTAGGAGAAATTAACAAAGATTCATTTAAATGTTAAAAAAAACATTATTTACAGATATCAAATGCTCAATCAGTGGCTTTTTCATAGAGTCACAGCGAAGCACAAATGCACTCACAATGGTGCGTACAATGAAATATATTGTTCAATTCAGCTTATTTACATAGCGCCGATTCACAACAGATAATCCAATCAGATCATAGAGTGAGATTGGTTAAAAGTTTTCTATATAAAGAAGCTAACTGATTGCATCAAGTGATTGACTTTGCAGGCTTTGCTCCTTCTAATATAAAATATATTTAAGATATATAAAATAGAAATGAAAGAAAAGGTTTTGTTACAAAAAAGCCCCATCAGAACACAGGCTAGTTCTGTCAAATATCTGTGAGGAAACTGTTTAAAAACAACCTAAATCTATTAAATTATCCAGTAGTTCATTGAATAAAAGTTCTTTACAAAGAACTTTATTGAAAAATACCGCTTATAGAAAATGTATATAATAATCTACAAAGTACCAAACCATTATTGGTCACATTTGAATTTATAGAGAGTTAAAATTGCAATGGATTAAATTGGATTATAATTTGACTGACCAGAACAGTGCCTGCATGATTTACACCTAGAAAACTGGAAAGTTATTTTAGTGGTATCCCTAACATGAAACCTAAAATCGTACCAAAATAATGTTCTTTATCAAATCTAAGTTTCACTGTTATAAATTGTGCTTCTCAATTATATTCTCGTTTACTGAAATGAATATGTTCATTTGCTTTATATTTGTTTAACTCAAGAAATCATTTTCAAAGTTAAAGTTCCTAATATTCCTGATGTTGTATGAATTGCAAAAAGTTAGAATTAGTTGCTTCTCACAAACAGCAGCTGTAATGTTGACTTTTGCCCATTAGGCTGCACATAATGGACTACTTCTAATAGTACTTGAAACTCATAAACTGAGCGCACTGGACGACCCCTAAACTTTGGTAACTTAAGGACAAGTTACCAACAGAACTACGTTGGTTTGAATCTTTGCTGTTTTTTGCTGACTTTCTATCTCCATTCCCCAACTGTTGACATTCAACCCCAGTGTGTTGGTCGTATATTTAGCGATGTTAGTTTTAGATTAGTTACTGCTTGTAAAACTAAAGATAGTTTATTAGAATGTTTTCTAGTACAGAGATAGACCTTTAAAAGTCAACAGTATGGAGTTTTAATGAGTGGTCACATTAATCTAGGACTCGTGGTGAAACACTGGAAGGAACAGATTGGGTTACAAGGTGTGTTCTACTTTGCTGTGAACATTTTCTGACAAAGGACTGAAACACATAGGAACAAATCAGGGAAAAGAGAGCTGAGTAAGAAAATGTTTTTTTTAGGAGCATTCAGGAGCAGCTAACAACTGGAATATATAAATCACTCAATTGTAAAGTGAAAACATGAAGTAGGCTTAAAAAACATTTAGAAAGCTACAAAATAGAAAGTGCTAATTGCTAAAACAAACAAACAAAAAAAAAAACATTTCAAGGAAGACATTATTTTAACTTAGATAACAAGGTTTGTCCTTTTAAATGTCAAGAAGTGTTTCCTACTTTATCAGATGTAAAACTAATAACTAATATGGTTTACTAATACTAATACTACAGCTCTTAGGGAACAGTAGACTTAAGGAGTCCCCTAAAACAATATGGAGGTCTGCCGAAGAACGAGTGACAGGTATATTTTTACCTGAATGTTTTGAAGCAGAGAAACTTTTACTGTTTGTTGAAGAGCGTAGAGGGAAGTGAGACGGGTCTACGAGACTGAAGGTCTGACATTTGTGCTTAGAAACAGTCTGCATTGGAGTCAGATCTTAAAGAAGAGTTTGTTGGTCATGAATTTATAACAGTTCACAGCAATTCACAGATATTCTTCAAAGACAACATGAAGAAATATTCAGAGATAATGCTGAATCAACGTCACACAGAAAGTTAAAGCGGTTTAACACGTGTGACTTTTACCGAGCTCTAATCTGAGTCCCTTAGAGTATTTTTTGACAAACCTAGAAAGGAGTATGTGAGAAAGAGGACAGCTGATTGTTTATTTTTAAAGGAATGGCAAAATTCCAGCATATTATTAAGAGAGGCTTCTGGAAGGTAACACCAAAGGTATGATCCAAGTCATTAAGGATATTTGACCAAATACTAATAAAATGTATCCCCTGTGCATCCGTCTATTTTCAAGTGAGATTCAATAACTTGATTTTTTTTTATCTTTTCTCTTATTTGTCCAGCATTTTTCACTGAGTACATTTCACAATATGCCTGTTTATTTTACATCAGGAGTTCTGGATAAGTCTCAGTACACCATGTTTCCTTCCGCTGCCTGAAAGAGGAGCCCATGTAGACCCAGGCCAGAGGTCAAGGCAGGAGCATCTCTCTTTTCACTGCACTTGGCGGAAGATTTTACAGCCTCGAAGGACACAGGAATGTTCATGGCTTGGTTTTCTGTAGGCGGTTGGATATTTTATTGCACCAACCCCAGTGCCGTATCTGTGTCTCCTTGTTTGGCAGCTAGCACAGTGTGGCAACAAGCGACTGCGTGGCTCCTGGGTGCTGAAGGAGGAGGAGGAGGAGGAGGAGGAGGAGGAGGAAGCTACTCAACATGAGGGAAAAATATTTCAATCAGAACAGCAGGAGAGAAGAAGCAGACCGCAACAGATCTCTAGAAGAAAAATAAAGTGAGTATGAAAATGTATTTTTCTGACCAAAGTAAACAAGCCTCAGTTCTGAATCCTTTTCAAAGCTGTCACCACTATTCCATGTGAAATATGTTTATTTATTTATTAATGTTTATTTACTAACAGCTGGTTACTAATTACACTGTAAAAAAATTATTTAAAAAAAAAAACCTGAAAAAGTTCTGGTTATTTTCTGCCAGGACCTTTTTATTTTTTTTTTAAACCGAATTTCTGTTAAACAAATTATGTAAAAAAAAGGACATTACCTGTTTTCTTTTACAACTTTTTTTTCTCTAAATATTTGTCTAATGTTACTCTGAAATGTTGCCTTTTGTCATAAGTGGATTTGTCCGAACTCTCTTACCTAAACCGTTCTGAAAAATACCGAATTACGGAAAATTCCTTCAAATAAATATAGTACTTTTTACTGTGAGTTTATGGACATTTCTTTCAGTGTATTTGAAGTTTGTTACAAATAAATAGAAAAAGAAAATAAAACTATCAGGAATCAAATCAAATTTTTAACAAGTAAATAGTTGGCTCAATATCTTTGATGACAAGAACGAATAAGTATTACATGGTTTTCTAACTCGGTAATTATTTTCACGTTCTAACTTTGTTAAAGAGGCAAACATTTCTGAATTTATTATCAAGTGGCATCATAACCTTATGTTATTCAGACAATTAGTACTTTGTTCCAGCTGTAAAAGAGAGATTAACAAAAACCTGAATTGCATCTCTTTCTAATACTTAGATTCTGTATATTTTTAATAAATAAGTTAGTTTGCACATCATATAGAAACTTGGGTTAATGTTAGTATAAAAAAATGATCTGCTCTGTCTCATAATTCCAAAACATTAAAGTAACAAAAAGCCTTTTTTGAGATTTCTTTTATTTCTTTTCACACAAATAATATCGCTACTTGTGTCAAAAATAATACTTTTGGGGTTCAAGAGTATAAAGTTGTATTTTCTATCTGTGCAAAAAAATCTGAACTGTTAAGCTTCCAACAATTACATGGTCTTAAGACTCTGGGACCATAATGAAATGAAATGAAATCGACATAAACATATTTGTGCACTAATGCTTTTTGAGCAGCCCAAAGAGACCTCAGTGAAAGGCTTAATATGTGGAGGCAAATGTATGAGGGTCTTACACACTTTTTGAAACCCCTGGTAAGCATAGGTCAAATTCATCAGTCATTCATTTCGAAAAAAAGAGAACTATACAAACTCTTTAAAAAAGCCAAACATACATTTCAGAAAACAGAAAAGTTTCACGGTTAACAGAAAGAGGGGTTTTACAAATCTATAGGTACGCCACACCTCTTCCAATTACCATGAAATATGTTTAACAGACGCATCTTTTCAACTGATACTTCAGGTTGTTATGATCAGGGTGCCCAGGGTGGCATGGTTGTACAGGATTTAAAGGTTTGATAGATTTTTATCTGGTTGACAATGTATGTTTATTTATTTATTTATTTTGTACTAGTTTTTTATTTTTATCCTTGTACTTTAAAGAGTTCATTATGTTTTGTTCTAACTTTATAACTTAGCCTTTGGAAAAGCAGCAAGTCCACAGTATTACATCTCCTCCATCATACATAATGATGTCAGCATGAGGTGCTTTTTTATAAATAAAAAATTCGTTTCCTGGAAATTCTGAGGATAAAAAAACTCAATTTTAGACTTGTTATGGTAAAGGACATGCTTTAACTTCTCTTTTAATAATACTTTGGGCTTATGTTTTGAGTTAATATTATTCCAGATTTTCTTTTCTATTTACATGCTGCTCAGTGATTTCCATCTATGTTAGCTCCCTCTGTTTATGCTCCTCCACAGTTTTTCCGCATTAATTTAGTCAGACTCACTAGTTCTTTGTCTCAGTGATCACCCTTCTTTACTGTATTAATATTCCTCCAGGTTTATTTTGTCTTTTAAGGATCCTTCTACTGCTCTCTAGGTTGTTGTAGTAGTCATTTCATGTGCTGTATACTCCCAAATACTCTGTTGTTTTTGCAAAAACCTTTCAAAAATTTGTTTGAAAAGTTATTATGAAGACTTAAACAGCGACCTTGCGAAATATTATTGACTTTAGAATTTATTTTTCCTACTCAGATAACACATTAACTTCTCTTTTCCGTTTTAAAGAATGTGTACGAAAAATAGGATTTTGTCTTTCATTGTACCCCAGGGAAACGGGGTGATGAATTCACTGCTTCACTCTGTAAAAAAGAAAAAAAAAAGTCGAAGCAAAAATTACAAAAAATGTTTCCGTTACAATCAGTCTAGTGTAGAAAAGCACAATAAAAAAAAGAAATAATACTCTTTTAATGTAACGTCTTTGCCTTCCTACTACTGAAGTTTAGTAAGAGATTAGATACACAACTAAAAGATTATTTCATTCTGTGATATTTTATTCATCTTTTCCCAGGTTGCAATGACTGGGGAAATAACCAGTAATGTTACCCTGGAGGGCAACCAGGATCAGATTCAAGGCGCTTTAAGAAAGCAGAGCATGGTCTGATCCTCAGTCATTTGCGCTAAGCAATAAGAAACTGTGCTAAAATCCTTCTCAATATTTCAAAGGCCGCTAATTGCTGGAAAATTTAGCACTGAGAGCATCTGTGTGCTTAGCATGCATGGTGCTGATTGTTGGAGCTCTGAACCCCGGTCAGCTTTCAAAGCTCAGACTCTAGTTAGCTTTGAATTAAGTGTACAGCTGTTGGGTATCGTGGCAAGACTGTTCTTTGATGCGTCACAGTGCTGTTGATCTGATTACTAAAAAGTCAAACACCTTAATTTTAGCCATGTCAGATGGTCTGTTATAAAATTATAGTGATGAATAGACTGATAGAGAATGGAGTCAAGGCGTTTCCATACCATCTTCAGTCATCAAAAAAGGTAGAAGATATTTTTCAATAAAAGCAGGTTTGATTTACTTTACATTATGACATTTTATTTTTTGTGGTAGAATACAGCAAAGATAAATTTATTGCTAACTAACCATCAAAAATATATAATGTTCTTTCTCTCCGTCATCCCCTGCCTTAGTATTATATAACTTCAGTATTTCATGATTGCAGAAAGAAATATGTGCCAGTACAAAGAAATAGTTTATTTTTGACTGTAAATGAAAAAAAACATGACCGACTTTCTCTTCAAAACCAAAAAGAAATATGAAGCCAAGTAAGTTGAAGAAGTAAACAAACAAACAAAAAAACACAATTCTGTACAAACTACAACTCTTTAATAAGCTAAAGATTTAATACTCTGAGTAAACCAATTGAGAAGTGTGATAAATACTATATATATATATATATATCTATATATATCTATATATCTATGTATATATATATATATATATATATATATAGATATATATATATATATATATATAGATAGATATATAAGCAGATTGTCCATTTTTGTGAAACATTTTGTTGAATATAATCAAATAAAGATTTTCAACAATGGATGTAGGTAGTTCAAAAACAAAATAAAATAGAAAATAACACGTTGAATGCCAAAGCAAATAAAAGAGAGGAAAGAAAAAAGTTGCTGTGTTCCAATCACACAGTGTTAAACCAACCAACTTCTGCATATTTTATTGGGGTTTTATGTAAGAGAGCAACACAGAAAGTGGGGCTTCAGCTTGATTTGAAAGAAAAATGATTTACAAGAAAACAAATTTGAAAAAGGTGTTAAAAGTTCAGTTATTAATAGAACCATATTTTGTTGCAATGAGAGCCTTAGAACTTTTGAATGTATTTTTGTGAGCAACCTTGATAATCTAGAGCAGACTTCTTCAGTTACTGTCCTCAAGGGCCGGTGTCTCTGCTTTAACACACCTAATAATCAGGTCATTACCAGGACTCTAGAGAACTTGGCTGCATACTGAGGAGATCATTTAACAATTATATTCAGCAAAGATGCATCTAAAATGTGCAGACACCAAACCTCAAGGGCCAGATTTTAGGATGCCTGATCTAGAGAGTGACACTTTGCCCATTCTTCATTGTAGACCGGATTAGATTGGAGAGATTTCACCTGTGAACACTAATTACTTAGTAATGCCAAAGATTCAATAATAATAATCAAGCAGACTTTGACTGGGCCATTTTAGCACATAAAAATGATTTGATCTAGACCACTGCTTTGTATCCTTGCCTGTATATATAAGTGATTTTAATCCTCCAATATTTGATTGGAGGATTAAAATCACTTTCTTCAGTGTTTTGTTGCAGGTTTTCCTTCCGTGTTTTCCCAATATTCACCTGCAATCCTCTTCCCATTATCTCTGACTAATACCCTAGTCACGATACACGACTCCCACAAAGTATATTGGAATTATCAGTGCGATGCGCTCAGTTTTTAGCCAGAATGTTCAGCTTTAGTGTCATCTGATGGGAGCATCATTGTCCATATTCTAACAAAGGCTTTCTGGATGCATCTCCTCTATAAAAGCAACATTTATGGAGGAGCTGCAGTGATCCATCTAAGCTGTTGAACACAAACTGCAGCTCCTCAAGAGTTACCAGACCTAATCATCTGCAGAATACCACATGTTGGGAAAAGGAACAACTATGAGTGTTGCTGTCTTGTAAACTGTCTGGTTTTAGTGTTGACAGACGTTTAACTGCAGCCTGGCCCGCTCATCATGCTGTGAACAGAGTGACACCGAGTTCCAGGCACTGCATGGTGTCTCGTAAGTGTCGGAGGATCTGAAGTGAGTGACAAAAATCCTTTGTGTTGTCAGGAGGAGCTAGTCTTCCTCGCTGCTGATTTACAGCCCCTCTGAGGGACCTGGGCAGCCCGGGACCTGGAGACCCAGATCCATTTCTAGGAGTCAGAAAGAGGAGAAACCTTTCCAGGGAATGTCCAACACCCTTTTGCATTATCATCTATAAAAAGCAAAGCCTCTCTGCGTTTTATAGGCAGCTCAACTAAATCTTAAAGGTACCTTATTAAACATAAAAGCAATGTTAAACAGTTTAAAAGTGACACTGTTGGGATTCCACCACTGCATGTAAAGTAACGCAGAGATGGTAAAGGAGGTGATGAAAAGCAAAAGAGAAACAACATGGTGAAAGAAACCTCCACTCTGGCAGACATGAGTGCTATTTGTGGAAGAGGAATGGAGGAAGGTTTTCATTTGCACGGAGATACATTAGAGGCACTGACAGGTGTAACACAGACAGAGCAGTGAGCGCTCTGAGTTTACATTGGCTCCAGCTGGCAAGAGTGCCAGATGTAATCAAATAAAATATTCAAACTCAAATAAATTGGATGGCAACTGATTTAACAGAATTAAACAAAATAATAAAAATAACAGTGATTGGAAAAATCCATTTCCTATGAAATCCCTTCAAATATTAATTAGATTGATGATTTTTATTTACTTAACTTTGATTGTATTCACTCTAGCAGAGCAAGCCTACCAGACAAGGTTGAATGTGGGTCTTATCTTACTGATGCCTCAGAAGCTGTTTTCCAGGTTTGGATCTCGAGGCTACACTCCTTTAAACTCAGGGTTATTTCAACAATTCTTCTGTTTGTGGAAAACTATTTATTTTGTCTGTCAGAATCTCTCCCTGTGCTTCTTAGTATGTGTAATCCTTTGTGACAAGAACAGGCATGAATATTGGTGAAACTATATCCGTTCTCCCTTGTAGGGTTTAATAAATGCTGCTTGAATGAAGAGCACTGATCTCAGAGTTCCTGTTAAATAACAGTTAGACCTTTTCTGACATATTTAGATGTTAAAAATAAAAAACAAAGTTTAATTATACAAAGAAATAGAGTGAAATGTTAAAAGGGAAGCTAGGAAAGAAAATATATGGAAACCTTTCTATAATTAAAACATAGATGAGTCAATCTTTGTGTTTTGTTTTGCTTTTATTCACTTTGAAAGCTAATAGGCTGCATATCAAATACAATACATTCTACAAACAATGTGAAACATGCAAGGAGTCGGACTGTTTGAGATAAAAACTAAATGTTGCATCATAGTTTGCATCAGTGAGCAAACAAATGTTTATTTATCTGCTCCCAAACATTACAGTTCCTCTCTCACCAGAAAAGACTTAAAAAAAACAAAGAAATTTCCAGAAATAGTAGGAAATCTGCAATACTATCATTCTAAATCAGGTAGAAAGGTTCAGGGACAATATCAGGTGACTTTAACCTCACAAAGGTTGCTGAAACCAGTTTTAAACCAAAAGACAACAGCGTTCAGTTTGTTGCTAAAGTAAACATTCAGTATTCTTTCAATGTAGCCCTCTTTGACTTCAACATGATCAAATTAAAGCTGCAAAGACCCGATAGATGCTTTTCTGACTTTTTTTCTCCCATATTTAAAGAAGTATTTATTTCACTGAATATGCTGATTACTGTCAAACTGGTGCAATGATAAAGGAATAAAAACCATCAGTTACTCTATTCTTCTCTATTTTTATACGGAATAAAAGTATATATTTTTTGTAGTTTGAGGACTCATTATTATAAAGACCCGAGTATGTTGTATAGCTTTCCTCTTTAAGGCAGGGAATATTAATGACATGCATGAAAAAGCAGTAAGACCAGTATCATGCGGTTTTATATCAGGATAACCTCTGACCCGAAAGTAAGGGACTGCCAACTAACATTCAAAATGGTATCTGTACACATAACATCTAGGAGGCAGATTTGATAGATTTTAAGTGCTTTGAAGCCTTGTGTCTCACTAAAGCACTGGCATCCCAAACATTGTGAAAACCATCTATAAATAAATATGTTTCTTCAAGTGAATATATTTGTTCAAGTTTAAATGAATAACATTTGGAGAAATAGATTGTTAAATTCAGTTTGACATTATTTAAAATAGAAATCACATCAATCTAAATAGCCAAAGATTTGTTTTTCACTTTTAGCTAGAACTCACTCAGTTATAGCATTTTGAAAGAGGATAATGCATTTTAAAAATTCAATAAGAAAACATAAGCTTGATATAAATGAACTTACAACTTTTTTTCTGTTTGTTTGCTTTTAGTTGTGTTTGCACATCTAAGTACTGGAGAAAACAGAGAGGCAGAAAGAGCTGAGTGTTAACAGTAAACCTATGGGGAAAAACGATGATGTTGTTTCACAGGAAGGTAAAGATTTCCTTTGTCAAAACTACTAGAGAGTAGGCATCAATTCAAAATGGAAGAAAATCTCTTAGAGGCTACCAGAGAGCTTTATTCTAGAGCAGGATAATTACATTGAACATGCAGTCAGACCTGCAATGTAACACTTCATATGAATTCAAATTCATATATCAGAAAGTTCTGGGCCTAAATCTTCATAACAACTTCTCGCAACCCGGAGAGTTGATTTTAAGTACTTTCTAATAACCAATTTGATGGAGCATTTCCAATTTTGAAAAGAATGAAGAAAGCTTTGTTTCTCCAAATGTGCAAAACTGGAAAAAGAACATTGAAAGACTTGGAGCCCTTTTTGTGGACATGGCATTGAATCGGGGAGAATCAATTGCTTCCTGTAAACTCATAGCATTTTTTAAATCTTTAAAACTTTTCCTTCCACTTCTCAATAATTTTCTCCTTGCATTGATATAGAAATCTTAACAAAAGGCATGACAATTACATCAAGATTTCAAATGGAGAGTATGTACAGAGAGAAATGAAGGAAACATGTTTGTGAAGAGAAAAGCCAAAGGTGAACAGAAGGGGTGAGGGGGTGCTGTAAAACTCATTCAAAAAAAAATTACGCAAACGTT
>JAUZNJ010114134.1:0-45955 GCA_034780135.1 Jordanella pulchra | reverse complement strand
ATATACATACATTTAAATCTTGGACATTTAAATACTCAAGGATCCCTGATTATAATGATACAGACAATTTCAGAAACAGCATGTTCAAAGGATTTGTTCAATAATTGAAAAACATTGAGAATTGTCATGTTAAATCATCCATTGCCCACTTTGTATTTTCAGAGAAAAAATTGAAATACCTCTACTGTTTTTGCCTTTAGAAAGGTAGTCATACTGTAATTCTTACAAAATGATCTTCACCTTTTCTATCCGTACTTCTTGCTGCAATTACTACAAATGTTGCAATGTTGGAGTGAGGAAGAACAAAGCAGGCATGAAATGAAGCCCACCTGGGATGACATGTCAGAGGTTTGAGCCCTTTGACTGATCTTCTTCTTGAAGCTCCCTCACTTACACATCCTGCTTTAAAGCTTTGCCAGACTTTCTGCAGGAGCTCTGTAACTTTAGCAGAGGAGTTGCAATAGTCAGAACACTGCAGCGGTCAAAGGGTTGAGCCTATAGATCCATCCTCACCCAATAGACCTCAACACCACATAGCCCATCTGCTTCAAGAAGGAAACACTGAGAGGTCAAAGAAGTTTCCCTTTTTTTTCTTTTTTTTCTCGAAAGATAGCTATGTTTGGTTTAAAAAAAATCAAAAGAATACTAAGTTAGATCAGCATTTGAGGAGAAGAAGACTGGAAGGAGGAAAATGAGCTTGTGTGAAGAGCTATTAGGCACATGAAAAGAAAGGGTCTTTTATTCTTGCAAATCAAGCACCAAACGGTACAAGTGTATTTTACTGACCAGAAGTGGCACATTACTCTCATCACCATAATATGCTGATGGAAGAAGTAAGAGTACTTGACTTTTTACACAAAGGAGAAGATGCCATTTACAAACTGTTACAGCTAATGGTGGATTCAGGAAATATGTGACGTTACCTAATATGTAGAAGATGGAGCTGCATGAGTTTTTTTGATATTTTTCACCATCTAAATGTTCAGTTGATCATTTCCTAAAAAAGAATATTATACTAGCCGTCTTAACAAAGGATACTTGAATAAACAAAAAAAGAAAATCTCCCAAGATTATCAATACATTTTTATCCATAGTAATTTTTTAATCGGCAGAAAACCTGTCCAATAAAGCATTAGCATGTTTTAAAACTAAACGTGGATTTTATTAATTGGCAAGATATAGCATATTGATTGATATTCATAATGAAAACAGTAAACAAGAGCAGACTTCATTAGAGATGTATTTAATTATTGTTTAATGTGCATTTAACATGGTTACACATTTCAGTCATCGTCTGGGGTCCCGTATGTCAATGGTGTAGGAAACTATTCAATGGCTTCTTTTCCCATCACTAATGTTTAGTCCAGAGGAACCTGTTAAGCCATGTGTATCCAGGACCTGTTATTTCAGTCATTATCTAATATTTTAATGACTATATTGATGATGCATGGGTTAATAAAATGCTTTGCTTTATGACTCAGTTGCTTGTAATTATTGCAGACATTAGCAGTGCCTGTTTTAGATCATGTGAGCCCCCCCATCTGTTTATGCATCCTACTATCAACTCAGAACAAGAAAGCCAAACTTAACTGCTTGAGGCAAAGACTGCTCTCTGACCTGAAGGAAGCAGTGATTACTCTTTGAAACAAAGCATGCACTCTTCAGATTTGAACTTCACGCAACAGAACTCATTTTCAAGATTTCACTTGAAATGGCTAGGAGGGACCATTGATTTAAGCAAAGTATTAGCTACATCAGAACTAGCTGGGGATCCCAAAACAAAAGAATTCTTGATATTCTGTTGTCAGGTTTATGGGTGTGTAAAATGTTAGTTGAGACTAAATTTTCCTTTTTAAAGTTGCTGATGTTAGTTTGATAAGGAAATACAAAAAGCTTTGATACAATCTCTACTTGGCGCTCAATTTTAAAACGGACTGTTTATTGGTTAAATTCCAAGCAGGATGTTTGGTTCTTTTTAAGAAAGTATTTTACTTGAAATGAAGCTGTAATGAATGAATAAGGAAATATAGGCAAGCATGGCAAAGAAAAGTATAGCAAATGAATTGGTGTTTTTTTTTTTTGTATGATTGCAGAGTTTCTCTGAAGCTAATAGGAAACAGTTTAATAGATAGAATGAAATATAGTATATAAAACCTGTCTTCTCTCCTCCCCTTATGCTTTGTCTTACTGATTGACTGAATCCCATTTAGGCCCTAAAGAAAATCTTCCACATGACAAGTTAGAAAGCTTTCTCACTGGACCCAGTAAAGGAGTGGATTTTCCATTTCCACTAGCCAGTCATCACTGTTTGTATTATCAGTTTTTTAGAAAAAGTACAAGAAGATGGTAGATTATATTTACTTCCTTTGCTGTGGAAGTTTGCAAATATTGACATATTAAGAGTGTTTTTACTTCAGCAATCCTGTTCAGGACAATAGATACATCCAATACCTGGGTTAGAAGGAACATCACCGCCTTTCATCATTGGAGCAACCCCAGGCCAACTGCAACATAGTTTGTACTGAGGCTCCACCATCATCCAAACTGGGAACTACATGCTCAACCAGGCTAGTTCCCTAAAGGTTGAATCAACTTGAGACATACTTTAAGAAAAGCAATCTATTCTTTTCTACCATTGCAGCTGTTTTAAAGTTGGGCCTGACAATCACATCTCCATCCTGCTTTTCTCTTATGTCATCAGTGTTTATAAGAATTAAGAATCGGACTTAAACAAACAATATTGTGGAAATTCTTAGACTGAAATCTGTTTAAATGTTTTCATTATGTCTTTATTAGATTTGTACCTAGTTATTAATTAACCTTTTACTGTTCATATTGTCTATGTGTGTCCCTTGGACATATCAGTTCTTGAAGATTACAATTGAGATACTAAGTTTAAAAATATATTCCAAACTTTTTATGTATGTAATTTGCCACATATGTTTACAAATTTTCCGGAAGCGAGGATCCTCTTGCTAGGAAAATCGGAGATAACCACCGTCAGCAAGAGGCCCTGTTTAATTTATTGCAGTTTCAAACTGTTTTTTTTTTTTTTAGTACATAAAATCACCTTTATCCATATTTTAAAACCTCATAATATTTTATATAGGTTATATTCTTGATAATATCCATGCTAAAAAGAACAGGACAGGTTAGTAAACCACATCACAATCTTAAGAATCCCCAGTGACTTTTGGTTGATTTATCCATGAGGTCAGAAGTAAACTGTTTGTAAATGGCTGCTGGTGCAAAAGTTCACGCTTTGGATGCTCAAAGTGAGCAAACCATGAAATAAGACCTGTTTTTTTGTTGTTTTTTTTCCCAAGACACAAACAAAGCAGCTCTGCATGAAACGGGCCCCATATGGAAACAATCTCCAGACCACATTAACTCTGTCCACATCGGTTACTCCAACAGACACCATTGCTGCCTTGCAGCGACTCTCCAAAATATACTGATGAATGACTGCCTCACGTGAAATCTGCCGTCTTGCAAGAGAAGTTACTGCAGTTTAGTTCACTCTAAATTAAAATAAACACAGGAGAAGTATGGTTTCAGGAACAAAAACACGGCTGCTGAGTGACCCGATGGCTTTGATTGATGGTTGAAATTTCTTTGGTTTATTTCTACTGAAGCTTCTTTCTTTGTTAACACCAGAATATCACAACTTGTCTGTAGTGCCATGTAGCTATTTGTAAAACTTGTAAAAGTTTGTGGGCAGCTTAGTAACTTCACATTCATCTTCAGTACAAAATGCTTAAAGCCTCATTGGCATCGTATAAATCTTGCTGTACTGCCTGGGATTAAAGAATGAAAAATGAAGAATTGAGTTGTTAATCATTCAGACTGAGGCTGTTACAGTACATGTGGAGAGTAGCTGGAGTAGTTTTGTGAGCAGATTCTTCTCTCTTGGTAAAAACAAGCTAACAAGGATGTGAAAGATGAGGGAAAGTTTCTGCAGTTCTTTCACTTTTTGACAAACTTGGCCCATCAAGCAACTTTGTTTTATGTACAGAGAAATGTACAAATGAACCACCAGCTGGCACTCTTAATTCAAAAAATACAGAGCTGTAGGAGCCACAAGCTGTTGTCTCAGATAGTCTTAAAGAAAACCAACACTGGTTTGCAAAAGTATTTATACACCTTGGATATTTCTACATTATGCTACATATATTTTATCTAGTAGACCCTAAAAACCTGCATTGTTGTGAAGTAGAAGAAAAATGATACCCAGAGTCAATGCTTTATACAATAACTTTGTGCTATTGAGAGTTTCACATATTTCAGGGTAAATTTTTCAAATCAACTCTGACTAGCTTCCCTATCCCAGCTGAAGAAAAGGATGATACCACAGCCTTCATGTTTCATACAAGGAAAGGAGATCCTGAATGATAGCTGTCCTCTGCATATAGCCTTACATGTAGCTGAAAGAACTCAGTTTTTGCTCTCATTTGACCAGGGTGTCTCCATTGCACACTTCCATAAAGACCATAATTGTGGAGTGTAGGAAAGATGATTGCCCTGTTAAAATATTTTCTCACTGAATGTCTGAATCTCTGTTGCTCCTTTAGTTACCGTGAGCCTCTTGGGTGCCACTCTAAACAACGTCTTATTTCCCTCCAGGTAGCTGGATGTTCATGTCTTGGAAGGTTGATGGCACCATCATTTCTTTTTTGAATGATGGATTGAATATTACTTTGCTATCAGTTCCATGTTTTGGTTGCCATTTTACAACCTTATTCTCCAAAACTTTATATCTAATCTGCCAGCTGTGTGTCATTTTTTTTTTTTTTTATGCTGCTTGATCGTTTATGTTCAAAAAATATCTGAGTCCTTCACTGAACTGATTTATTTATGCTGAGCGAATTCCTTAATTACCTTTTGATGTTAAATTTTTACGGTAGATTTTACTAAAGGATTTTACAGTATGAGTGGTTAAAAACATGGCTATACATTTTTTTATATTTGATTTCACAATAGTATAACACTTTGCCCTGGTCAACATATAAGCCTAATGATATTACTATATCACCAAATTAATGAAAATTTTTCCTCTGCTTTAAAATCTTTAAGAATAAAGTCAGAATTATTGCAGTATCTACTACCTCCTTAATAAATCTTATATTAGAGGAAGAATTAAAGGTACATACCACCATTACTTTCATTTCTGGTTAGTCATTAGTAATTATAACACCATCTGTTGCTTTTAATCCTTAAATTACAAGACATATTTTACAATACAGCAAAAACATGTTTAACTCTGCGCTCTAGTAGCCAGGATGCAGTAAAAACTACTGATTAAGGACGTACAAAATACGTCACTTTTAACGTTGTTTTATCAATGGATGTCATACTGCAAACACAAAGGACTGTTTGGATGCATTATTTGTTTAGACTGCTATGAATTCATGATGTTGATGTCAATAATGAGATGGATTGACCTTCAGTCTACTTGATGCGAAACTGTACATAATATTTAACAAGCAGCTTAAGCTTCTGATAGTTATGAGCTACTGAAAAATTAAAACTTTTTCTCAGCTATCCTTATACTTTTGCTTGTCTGATGATTAAAAGCAAAGTGAATAGCAACTAATACAGTGATCACAATATTGAACAAAACTGTGTTTTGATTGCAGTTTTCTGACATCATCCAGTCTTATGAATAAAATAAAGCTGTAATTTTGCTCTTTGGTATGTTTCTAAACATCCTTTCATCTTAAGAGGACCACAGCAAAGGAGACATGTTAGGGGAAATTTTTTTATAAAATATTTAATTATATATTTGTAAAATATTTTTCATTTCTTGCTAGCTACAAGAATGTCTGCACATTACTTCAAGCAATCGCTCCTACATCGGTGGTGGCAGCATGATGATGTGGGGATACCATTCTTAGGCAAGGAGAGGAAAAATGGTCAGAATTGATGGGAGATTGATGGAGCTTTAATTAACATATTAATAAAAAATAGCAGTTATGCGCTTCTCTGTCGGTATATCACATAAAAAAGTATAAATGAGATAAAAATTTGCTTTGTGTTGTAACCTGGTAAACTTCAGTTTCTCCAGAATCACTTTTTTGACTCACATACCACCTCTTTAAACTTAATATTTAAGATTACGATTTAAAGGGTGTATATAAATCCCACACCGTCACATAATAAAATAAAATCACTTCGGTTTTTGAGTCGAAATGAAATTTTATTTGCTTTTTTCCCCTCCCTTTCCCCCCCCCAATAATCTCCGAAACAGAAGCTAAAGTCCTTTGAGACCCTGATTAATTCTGCATCCAGCTCTAGTAATCATGTGTATGTAATGAATTGCTTTACAAGGCGAGAATCAGCTACTTTAGTAAAACAAAACATTGAAAAGGAGTGAAAGTTTCTCTATATCAGAAAAGTTAGATTTCTGTAATTCCTCATTAAACAGACTGATGACACTTGTTCCTTTTGTCAGATGTTAGTCTATTTTTTTTTTACAATATAGAAACTGAACCGATAAACTGATATTAAGATTCTTGAGTTCAATATTTTC
Source organism: Jordanella pulchra (assembly GCA_034780135.1). Lineage (NCBI taxonomy): Eukaryota > Metazoa > Chordata > Actinopteri > Cyprinodontiformes > Cyprinodontidae > Jordanella > Jordanella pulchra. The sequence continues at coordinate 39,426 of JAUZNJ010114134.1, read as the reverse complement.
AATTATATGTCCTAATAAAACATATTTCAAATCCCTCTCTCTTTTCAGTGTAACAAAGGCAGATAAATGACTCAACATCCAGTTTTGGGGGTTTATAACAGACGAATAAAATTAACACTAGTTTCATGCTGACACATTTGAACATTACATGGAACGTACGCAAGAAGAATCCAGCTGAATGAAGTCAGCGCACATTGAGAAGGGTTTATTCAAACATTTAAGATCTTTCTTCAGCTGCTTGAATTGTTGGAATTTGTGATTACATTGACTGGTGAAATATTGCTCGACAGCAGGCGGCGGCAGTCGTTTCGCTCATGTGGAACCAAGAAATACAGCTTTCAATAAAAGGCCAAACAGTAACTGACAAAGCAATTTTCCACTCAAGGTTTCCATAATACATTACATGAGCATTAACTAGAACCCATAGATCATTGTATGAAAACCAAACTGTATTTCACTTTATGCCTTTGAGTCACAAGGTTGTAATTATAATGAAATCAAAAGTCTAAACCACACTGGAGGCAAATGCAGGTATGAAATAAGCTCAAAAAAAAAGGTAAAAAGATAAATGTTCTTTGCTTTCTTTAGAGGTTAGAGCAGGGAAAAGCATCTCTGGTTAAACCTGGAGTTCGAACAGCACGATTACAACTGTGGTTGGTGGGTTTTACCTTACTGCTGTGCTGATAGCAAAAAAACTTCTTTGATTAATTAAGGGAAATAGATTACTCTTAGAACATAGAAAATGCTTTTATATTTATGGATCACAAGAACAATGCACAGAAAATGATGCTTTATTCACAGCAGGAATCATGAAAACCTCAAATAGTGACGTTGGAAACCAATTTAAAAAACACTCAGGTCTCACATATTAACCATTGGCTATAGCAGACCTTTATAACCTGAAGCCTACGGTGGAGTCTAACCAGAATAAGAGCATTTTAAAAAATACTGATTATGGTTATAATGACAGATCTGAATTAACTTAATTATTGTGAAGAATAAAAAGTAATATAAGCATTATTAATGTGGGAAATTTTAGGAAAAAAATATTAAATGCATATTTTAAAATAAGTAAACATTTATGCAGCATCATTTAGAACAGGACAGTCTTAAAATTGCTTTTGTCTATTGAATGGAAAATTAGCAACACAAATGGGATCTCTAAGCACTTAATTATTAATGCCTAACCACTGCATTTGGACGGATCTATCAACATGGCATCTGCTGCAAACTGTCTACTCTGTCCATACTGTGGGTTTTTCAAGAATGCAAAAGAGCTGAATAAATCTGCAGAATCAAATCTGTTAGATCTGCTTAAAAAGGTTTCACTTCAAGGTCTGAAAATTTCATAAGAGGAATGTTAGTAATAAACCTTTTGTATTTTAATCAGATATTTATTAACAGTATGAGAGCTGAAAGCGCAGTTTAACATAAAACGCTTTTGATTTTCCAAGCATAATGTGTGGTTTCTGGTCACAGCAGACGGAGGTTTGGATTTACTTCTCGATGGCATCGATATGATTCATCACTTCGAACTGAATTCTGTTCATGAGCTTCATGTTATTATGCATCTTATCTGAACTACATATACCTAAAAAAGGTACATAGAGACTTATAAGCTGGTTAAAAGTTTCTGTCTGCTTCAAAAAATGTTTTCTCATTTTAGGAACCCTCAATCTAAAGACTCATCCTTAAATGTGCTATACAAATAAAGTCTGGTTGATTGATTGATGAGATCAATACCATAGATTTTGTCAAGTATAGCAGCTCCTCCTTCTGCAAACCATCCTTATATGATGCTTCCATCAGACTTCTACCCTTTTTAATGGTAATGGATATTATTTTCAATTACTTTTATTTTAGTTTCACTAAACCATAAGACAGATCTCCAAAAAGGAAACTCCTTGCCCTTGAATGTAAATTCTGTTTTAATCCTCAAGCTTCCTTTCAGCCAGAGCAGATACACGACTCACAGTCTTGTACCTCAGTAACATTCTCAAACACAGACAGCTGGATCTTCTTATATCATTTACATTTAGATATATTGGCTTCTACAACTGAATCCTATTTAAATTGTATTCGAGGACAATCAAGCTTGAGAACATCCACACTTCTCTGTTATCTAACAGCAGGTGTTGCACTAAATAAATCCATCGGTGTGCCTCCATTAAACTTGTGAATTTGCCTACAAACTCCATAAATCCTAATCTGGGTTTAAACTACCTTGCAAACAGAATGGTTTAAGGATATAGCAGGCTTAGCATTTATATATTTGAAGAAAGTACCAATAAAAACATCCAAATCTGGCATTTAACAAATGAAGACTATCTTCATAATTATAATTGACCTGATACAAGAAATGTTGAGTCTAATTTAATGTCAACATTAACTGAATCGTCTTTTTATTAAGTGTAAATAAATATTTCAATCTATATCTATAATTTTGACTCTGCTTTAATTAGAAATCACCATTTTTTTCCTCAACTTGATCACTAAATAAACTTTTTTTTTAAAAGAAACTTATGCCAAAGATAATATAAACCTTAAAAAGAAATTCAAATGAATCCCAAAGTTCTAACCCTAACCTGCTGATTCATTTAATGTTTTATCATGTTTAACATTAAATGTCCTCTTGAGGTATCTAAAATAGTGTTTCTATGTGAAGATTTACTACAAAAGCAACAATAATGCTTGTAAAGCATGAGGAGAGCTTTATAAAGACTTTTGAACCTGTCAAGTTTTTCCACCCTCCTGCTGACCATAAAAAGTACAAATTGAATGCTGATTTTGTTCCCCATCTGCCTTTAAGCACACCAGTGCTTGCCAAACCATGCACAGAAAATCAATCCACACACACACACAAAAAAAAGAAAAGCTATTTTACATTTATCTTGGGTTAAAGCAACCGAGTCAGAGTATTTGCACTGCTTTCTTGTTGCATCTGGCTACTGATCTTTCAAATAAAAAGTGAAATGTGTCATTAACAGGACATTGCTTCATACGCCCGGACATGCATATCACAGTCATAGCTGGTCTTTATTCTTTTTGGCCTCGTGTTTCTGAGGGAAGGGAACAACCAAGAACAATATGGCCAAGTCTTTCATCAAACATCTGTCATCTCATCTTCCATCTCGTCCCCTTCTGTTTCACCCTCTGCTTCGCCCTCCTCCTCCTCAGATGTGATGTCCGGCTCGTCCACCTGGGACATGCACTTTGAACATGAGCAGACAAACAGGTAGTTCTCCCTGCGAAGAAAAAAATAAAATAAAAAAAAAAAAAGCTTGATCAAGATATTACGCCGACCAAAAAAAACAAACCAAAACAAACAGCTGAATTCAGAGCTTTAATGAGATCAGCATTAAGTCACCAAAGCAAATGATGCAAAATGTTTAAAAATAAAACTACTTTTAAAAAGGTCTGAATCAGCTAGTGTGACAAACAACCAGCAGGAGTGGAAATGAACTTTAAGAAGACTGAGATGAGCAGGTTGCATTAAAACCTCAGGTCTCATTCTTTGGGAATGGCATTTAAAGATAGACCAACATCATGCTGATCAATGAGGAGCAGCTTCTGCCTCAGGACCAACTAGCTCTACCTGCTGGGGATTTTTATTGACCCACATTCAATCCATAGGAGTGTGACCCGCCTTTAAATGATTTATCCTAAAGATTAGGTGTGTTTACCTCAGAATCTTGTGCCTGCTGTGTCTGCTTCTGTCCCGCTGACAGAAATCCAAGTAACTGATGCAGATCTCCTGAAAACACAAGAAAACATCAGTGATCTGACTGAAGACCCAAACCCAGTAATCCTGGCCTTAAAGACACGGATGCACAGAATGGGAGCGCCCTGGTGGTATGCAAGGAGCCAAAAGCATTTATAATACAAGAAAAAAAACAATAACAGGAATATTCTATAGTGGGATAGTTTCGTATGTTTTCACTATATTTTCACTTCTTTGAAATTTTGTGCCACGACATACTTAATATAACTGTTATCAGCCAAATAACCAATTTCCTCTTAAAAAAATAGAAATTAGTACAGAAGATATTAGACTGCAGCTGTCCTCTATTGAGCCAGACTTTTCAGAAATATGTTCACAGAGTCAAAGATTCATCAGTTGTGTCTCCACTGCAAACCATTTCTGCAGCAATATAGCTGTATATTGCAGTACTTTATCGTACGACATTAATGTGATACTTTGAAGATCGCATATAAGATGTTGGTGGTACTTGGAGAAACAAGGGGCAGAGAGTTAAGCACTGAAGAATACCCATCATACTTAATCAGATCTAAAAAAAAAATTCGACTCCATCGCAGACCTTTCCAGAAGGTGTGGGAACCGCTGGAAATCTGTTTTTTTCACGACATAAAAACTACATTTCTCGCCTGCCTCAAAACATTGTTGCATGAAATTATGGCCTTTTGTTTCTCTGTGTTTTCACCCACATCCACCTTTATCCTGTGAAAGTAGCACAGCTGCTGCGACATTACTGTGCCATGCAGATGTAAGCCTTCTCAATCTTTCTGACAGCTTGACAAACCCATTTCAATCCGGGAAGTTTCAAGCTTCTAATACTGTCTGACAAGGGAGAAAACCAAGCTAGTCTATATAGGAATGCTCTGTCCTGTCTTTGCCTGACCAATATACATTACTATAGACCCAGATGTGGCAGCTGACCTGTCCTGGACTGATGTCACTGAGGGCGTTGAGATGAAGCAGGAAGTTGTTGTCTGGGAAAGACGCCTCTGCATTTGGGATGCAGCTGTGATTACCTGCATATATCAAAAATTAAAAAATTTTTCTTTGTTGCATCTGCTTTTAGATCAGAGATTCTTTTATTAAAGATAAAGAACATAGCGTAAACTTACAGGAGCTTTGCAGCAAATAAAGTCCAGATCCCTCACAGTTCAAAAACTCTCCCGTTTCTGCACAGAAAAAAAAAAAAAAAAAAAAAAACACGAGTTACACTCGTTCCTGACATTTGAGTTGGTATCTGCAGTCATGCCAATGTAAACGTGTCACCGCTGAAAACTGCAGCACAGACAATAAAACAAGAAATCACAATGACAATAAGACAGCTGTAAATCTCCTCACTGGAGAATAAATCCCTTTACTCCACAAGTTACTGCAGTACTGAGATAAAACACTGACCTTTGTCAATGTCCTTGTATAACTGGTCAATGAAAGAGTCCAACTGCTCCCTCTGCTGGTCGGGAAGCTCAAGTGCATCACAGGCATGAACCCATTGACTGAGAGAGCTATATTGGACACAAAAAAAAAAAGACATTAAAACAGAGCGTTAGAGCTGGAAATGTTGATGATTAAAGCAGAAAAAGGAGGCGGAGGTCACCTGGTACCGATCCCTTGGCCATTTGTTCCAACCAAAGCAAACAGAGATCGGAAACCCTCTGGCACAAACCACTGAAGAACAGTTACACAGTTACTCATTTGTTTCAAGCAACAAATAAACTACTAGTGAGAGTAAAACAGAGATTTATTCTGGAATATTTGGACTTAAAGGACTTGGACCAAACTGCCTTTAAAACAGACATCCTGTGTGGAGCAGTGGGAGACTATGAACCTCCATAACATCATTTCTGCAGCCATTAAAAGCTGCTGGGATCCTCTGGCTTTAAGAATAAACTTTGTGTAAATAAACATTTTACTTTGCCTCTAGAATAGAAATTTCAACTTAAACCTATGAAGAGATAAAAAAAATGGCTGTTTATTTAAGGTAGTTCTCCCTCTACATCAATCCATTAACTACGTCCAATGGCAGAAAAGCAAGGCCTCAGTATGATGCTGCCACCGCCATGCTGGACAGATGGTACAATGTTGTGAGGCCTGAAAGTCCCACTGTAACTCATTAAACTGCTGAATCTTTAGCTCATCTGACCACAAAATCTTTTCTCTGGAAAGCATTCAGCTCGGTCACACAGAGCAGCTGCACTCAGAGTAGCTCGAGCTTTAAAGTGTCCTTTTTACAGAAACTGCTTGTTGAAAGCCAGAGTGCTTAAGGTTAAACTTAAGGAAAATCTAACCAACAATTAGTGGAGGAATAGTTAAATATTTGACTTTCTAGGTCTCTTTCACCTCACATGGTTAAAAAAAATAACCACCATAATCTTTTTGAGTCATGTCTTTATAAGTTTTATGTATCATGACTCCACTGGGCTTGATGGTTAATCAATAAAATCAATCAATGGAATATTCTGGTTTAGTTTTCGGAAACAGTTCTTGGGCGTCCAAAGCTCCGACTGACATCAGTTCATCACTTTTTTTTATAATTGATAAACTAGCAGACTATGCAACACCACCAGCTGCAAACATTTATTTTGTTATTTTCAATGTTTGTTCTGAAACATTGTTTTAAAAGCATTTTTTTGCAGCTAGAATAAATTAAATTAAAGTCACTTCCAAAAGGAGTTGAAATAAAAGATCGTTTTTGACAGTAATGCATATCGTTTTATATTAAAGAAAAAACAAGCTTAATTGAATTTGGTAGGAGGAGGAAAGATGAATATTCAGATTAGATTTTTAAGCCATAATCGCTCGTCTTAGATCCCACCTTGGTGAAAACTGACTGCATGTCTTATTTCATCTTCAACATTAGTGCATTTAAACTTCGAACCAGTTTGGAAAAAAATTATTATTATTACTATTTATTTTTTTTTAGGAGAATTTTGCTACAAAAAAGACAAATGGTTGAAAAAAAAGGAGGGTTTTAAGACACACTGACCCGACTGAGATGGTCATCATAAAGTGCTGCTTTAAAAAGGCTGTTCAACAAGCCCAGCTGCCCCTGTGAACAAAATGTGAAAAAAAAAAGATTAGATTCTATGGACTTCATAAACTAAAAGCAGTCACAGTGGGGATGTAAGGTCTCATCAGTGGGCTGCTGCTTTGCCCGTTGAACTGTGAAGAACTCACCCTGAACTTCTCTCCCAGAAGCTTATGGGCAATCTCCTCCTCCTCGTTGGCCGTCCGACTACAGAAGAGAGAAAACAGCCTCTGCCAGTGCGTTTTATCTTTGGCCTGGATGACATTAACAACACGGGAGTGATTACTTATAATGGAAAACGGCTGCATCACTCATATCAAAGCAAAATGGGTTCAACAGAAAATATATTTGCTTTAAATGAATATGTTGATGAAACTTTAATTTATTTACCATCTGAGTAGTTTATTCATGTCGCATTCAAACACTTTCTTATGCAACTTTCTCATTGAAACCATCAGTATCTGTCTAAAAGCTCATTTCATGGCCGATTTAACAAAAAGGTTTAATTTATAAAATGCTGAGGGAAAATCTAATTAGCATCAGAGCATATATGTTTTCCATTGTCATTTCTGATATTTGTTGCGTTCATTTCTACAGATATCTTTGAGAGTTTTGTTCCACCCATTAGCGCTTTCAGAGACTCACCTGCTTGACCACAGCCACCATTTTGGCCATAAGCATGATGCTGGACGTCTCTGGTGGATAATGAACACTCCTAAATACAGAGAATACCTTTGATTTCTTGCTAATCAAACATGTTTGAATGCAATCAGAAGACAAGGGAGGTTAAAAGGATCAGTTCAGGTCTAATTCACCTCCACGCATCTTTGAGCTTGTTGATGGGGTGGTCTGGATCTGACTCAGAAGGACCCAGACACAAAACACGATGGTACTGATCTGCAGCTGCTTGCCGACACTCGCTGCTGCAGTACATCACCTGCATAAGGCAATTAAAAGATGTAATAAAACTTTTTTACATCACCTGGCAACAATGTAATGAAAAAGTGGTTGTAAAGTTTATTGGTCTCTCAGTCTCCCAGGCTGGAAACAAACGTAGCAATGAAGTCACTTCAAGATACTCAATCATGCAAAGAGAGGCGAGTTTGAACTTCCTCTGATGGATTCTTCGATAAGATAAAAACAGATTCACTTAAAAAAGAAAAGCTTTTTATTTTTTATTTATTCAAATGGTGGAAAATATACAATATATAAATATATCTAGTGATCTAAAATAGCATGTCTGAAAGATCAGCTGTTTGTCAGTCAGGAGGAGCTATTAGCTTAAAAAAAGCCAATGCATGAAAGCCTAACTGTGCAATATAGCAACTGACCAGCAGGGGGCAATTGATAGGGTTTCTGTCACAGGACCGAAAAAAAAAAAAAAAAAAATCACATTTTATTTAACTAAATGAAATTTTATGATAACATCCAAGTATATAAGAGATCACAAGCATTTATTCTGTCAGTAGTTCAACCTGGTTTCTAATATACTTTGTAGAAAAGGACAAAAATCTGTCCTCTGCACCGAAACCCTGAGGAACAAACAGTAAGCCCACATTTTGACCCATTAGCAAATAGTTGAAAAGGCTCCTGTTGTTAGAAATTGTTAAATGATACAAGCTCCTGTGTGATATGAACATAACATGTAGATATACATGCTTAAGGATAAACATATACATTGAAGATAAAAAAGAAAATGTCCTTTAACACATTTTAACAGCTTTTATTTCTAAAAAGTAAATGCAGACGGCATATGGTTCTAAATGCATGGCTACAGATTCTAAGGTTGAAATAAATTACAAGTGGTGTCTGCAAGTCCTGAAATCATCCATATGTGTGAAAACATCTGTTGTCAGTCATTGTAGAATTAGCCAGTTTAGCTCCCATGGTTCTCCTTTCATAGAGAGCAACAAAATAGCAAAATAGTCATTTAAAAGAGCTTCTTTAGCAGGATTTTAACTATAATTTTTAACAAATGTTTGTTTTAGAACTGATACTTCAGAAAATATTCATTGGCGTTCATGGCGTTCTGTACATGCATACAAATTTACCATGAAAGGATGTTACAAGTTCTTTAAAGCAACTTAGTGTAAACTTTAGCCACAAGGGGGCACAAGACCTGCAACATTCACCCCTCTAGACTCAATCCTACATCAGAGAACCAACAATATGTCCGATCCAAGTGTCATCTTTGTTTTGTTGTTTTGTAGCTTAGCTAAGAGGAGCTCAGACTGCTGTAAAGATACGCTCTGGGTTAGATGACTCACTCTGTTACATAGGCGAGTTTTTGAGAAGGAAACCCCCATGGAACATCAAATCACACCTGAAACCTGACAAATCATTTAACACATCTTAAATTAAGTCAATACTGTGATCAAAACATACACAGAACTGCTTTACATTACAAAGGTGTTGATGGCAAAAAGCTTCACTACAGGCTTTAAATTAGGAGCAAGTAATGAACAAACATTGGCTATGTGTCTTAGTTAGCATCATGTTTTGTTTCTTTTCCCCTTTGACCTCATGTTGTATCCATTTATTTAAAACCAACATAAAATAATGATATTAGTACTGCTGCTATGAATGACAGTAGCCACTGTTGGTTTAAAACTGAGGCTAGTTGTAACCTTTTTGTTTATGGCCGAAAGATTTGACAAAGACTGCTGGATAGTTGTCGAAATGTCACCTGAAAAAACTGAGAAAGTCCAGTTTCACCCATTTTATGACTGTTTTGTGGTTTAAAGCACAACAATTAATAATTTCAATGTGTCTATTTTTTGTAGTACCTTTGTTTAACCTCAGTTCTTCATTTTCTCCGTCTGATCTTGAACCTTTACCAATATACAGTCTGATCTTGGTTTGACGCAGCTGCTTTTTGTGAAATAGGATACATTATGACCCTCAACAAATTAAAATAACTACAAGCAGTATCCTGCTGATAGATTCCATTAACCAGACACACAACACGGCATTTCCTTTAAAAAAAAAAATGAGTAAAAGAGGGTTAAACTAAGTCATGTTGCCGAAAAATTGAGTAAATAACTAATATGGTAAATTGAAGTACAAATATATTAGATTAATGTCACAGCAGGTAAGTGAGGACTCAAGCAGTGGCTTCTTATCACTAAAGGAGTCCATCTGCTCCCTCTGAATATTAAGCAGAATGTTACGAAGTGACGAAAAACGAATGAAACCACAAAAATAACGAGTAAAGGCCTTCTGGGATGGATGTGGACCAATAGAGAGAAGTGAGTTGAACTACCTGGCACTGAGGGCAGACTTGATGAAGCTCGGGGCGGACACGGCACAGCTCAGGATGAGGAAGGCTGAGGGCAGGGTTGCTGCTGAGCCTCCTGGCATTTTCTTCTGCTGTTTCCAGAGCACGTAAGCAGTACTCACAGGCTGGGAAAGGCCAAAACAAAAGGGGGCTTTTGATTAAAATAGATCTTAAATTATAATCCTGGAGTTTTTCATAAGTGAAGTTTATAATATTTTTTTATGCTTATCTTCTATAACTTGACTAGAATATGTATTTTATTCTTTAGACACAGTGGATGTAAAGTGCTTTACCTTTGTATTTATACAACGAATTCCACAGAAACTGCGCAGAAACCAGAGGCCGCTCAATAAAAATGGTTTCTCCTTTCTTGATACTTCTTTTGGCAAAGAGCCCTTTACCCTGTGAACATTGAAACGAGTAGCTTGAGAAAAAGAATAGTGGCAAAAATGAAGCCGAATATGGTGCAATTTATCCTCTCCTACAATGATTTGGTTTCCATGTTCAAAAAATTGTTTTAAACGTCATTTAAGTTTCATTTGTCAAGCGAATCTTCAGGTTATTCCCATGAGGTATATTCAAATCAAATAAAACGCTATAAATGATTTTCAGAACAGAACAAATTAATATTATCAGGTTTAATATTCTGTAAACCTTGCTGATGTTCATGGGGAATGATCCCAAAACGAACCCCTGAGGAAAGCAAGCAATGTTCATAAATGAATAACAGTATCTTTATAATATCACAAACTGCTCCCCAGCTAGTGAAACAACCCAACATCAGATTGAAACTACCCGATGACAACATAAACATTCCGGTTTAATTAAAAACCACTATGCACATGATCTGACCAAGTGATAGTCAAAACATTGTGGAAATGGAGCAGAGATGTTAAATGCCATTGCATTGCTCTGATTTAATAACAGAAAGATTAAAAAGATATATAATTGATGCATTTGCTTTATCTGACAACAAAGTAATCAACAAAATGGAAAAGCTATTTAGAGAACGATATTGAATTTCTTCTGGCTTTATTTTCTGTAAACTAGAGTCGAGATGTCATCATGCGGCAGTGAGCTACAGCCAATAGCGCCGCCTCTCATAGCAGCCATTAAGCCAGATAAACCTCTTAGTCTGTTAACGTCTAATAAGGTAGGAAAGTCTCACCTTTATGTTGTCTATAAACCTGACTTCAACATTGCTGTTGGTTTTACAGGGATCCACACAGAGGGAAAACATGTCATCCACGGGAGCAGCCATGTTTCACCAAGAATTTAACCTTTCAACCCTTTTAATTTAACCTGCAGAAAAAACTATCAGCGCCTCCTGCTGGTGGGATGCTGAAAATGACCTTTTTTTATAAATCTGCAAACTTAAAAAACTTCTACTTGATTAAAAAGGAAGCAAATCCGCAGTGTTTTATAGATTTATATACTCATTTGGTGATTTGTTGATGTTTTCAATCATATTAACAGGAGGTTAAACGTAATTTTTTGCGTTCATATTTCCATTTTAAATATAAGAAATTAGACTACATAATGTAAGCAAAATTCCCAAATCAATCAAATAAGTTTATGTTTAAAACTTTTTTAAGTTCTTCATTCGATTTAATATACAGAACTGTTTTATTTGTCAACTTCTTTTATAAGAGACTTGCTTAGAAATATAATTTAGTAGGAAATATTCTTTGATTTAAATAAGACTGTATAAATAGCTAAAATTACCATAAATATTTTGGCATTTTAGCTTTTCTATATTCTGGAAAAAGGTTCCAGAATACATAGTAGATATTCTATATGTCTCAATTCAAAGTTATTTAAACTTAGAAAAAACGTTTTGGGTAAAAACCTAAATAAACGTATTTAATCTAATTGGTATAAAGATCAAAATGCACCCATAAGTGTGATAGAATTGTGATGTACACTATATTGCCAAGTTAATGTGTTACACCACCACATAGATATTTCTATGCCTGCATGTGAACTAATGTTTGATGTGTTAGGATTATTGTTAATAAATAATCAAAAGTCTCGTTATGGAGTCTTATTTTAAGATTGATTGCTTCAGGTATAAAGAAGTAGAGATAAGCCCCAAGGAATAAGCGCGCTGAGGGAGCAGCAGCGAACATTGTAGGTTTTGACCCAAAAACAAAGCTTCAGTTTAGAGAAACTTGAACCTCCCAAAACCTCGTGGAAGGGTGTTTTAGTTCAAAGTTGCATTTGGTGGGAAAAAAAAAGATGCATCAAAAAAACTGACTCTATGTGTTAAGAATAGGGTTCATTTAAAAGAAGACTGACAAATAGTTTTAGCAATATATTGTAGGTTTAAATAAAAAAAAAACACTAGCTAAATTATAAAAGCTCAGCACTCCTATCAAATAATTAGTTGCCATTTGTGACAAAGAATGGTTTTGAAACTCTTATAAACACATTCCTAACCAGCTAAAAGCTAGGGTAAATAGTGTAAAATAATAAATAGACAGAGTTTACATATTTGACACCAAATGTTTAATCAATTATGGAAAAAAATTATAAACAGGAATAAAAATAATCCCCTTATCTAATTGATGTTAGACATGTTTAAATTAATGCAGAAAATAAGAAATTTAATACATATAAATTTGGGATTTCATAACAGTAATTGGTGCAGAACAATTGATTAAAAACAATGATAACAATAATAATTCAGGAATGGTGAATGAGGCTTCCCAATATGAGGTTTAAATAAGCAGTTCTGTTTACATTTATCAGCTTAGAAATCAGCAAACATTTGCAGCAGAAGTTCTAGAAATCCCAGTAAACAGGGACAAAGAACTAAAAATACATCATCACGGATTTAAACTTTAACAAACTGAACAACGGTTCAGAAAAGCATCACATTTGACTGATTTAATCCATGATCATCTGAAAGATTAGATTGACTGAAGGATCCCTGTTTAACTGAACCCTTCATGAACTACTGTTAAACAACTTTCAAATTACAAGAGAACAACTTTGTGAGTTCACTGCCTGGCACAAGAATTAAAAATGTGCAAATGCTTGCAGGAGAATTCCCTATCTATTTTTGTAATATATCCATTGCTGGAAAATCTAATACTGTTTTGGTTTATTACAACAATATATATTATTTTTAGTTGATCAAAAGGTTAAAAGTTTTTGTTTTTTTTGTCTAACATCACAAAGAAAAAAATGTAGGTGAAAAATACATCTTGGACTTTTAACAGGAACCGTTAAGACAAACAATTCTCAAGATTAAAGATTAAAATCCCATTTCAAACAGTGGATAGTACAATATTCCAAGTTAAGAAATATTTGATTATTTCTATTATCTAACCGTAACAAAACTGTTTCTTTAAAAGAAACTTAAAAAAAAAATACAAAAAAAAAGAAAATTAAACAAACCTTTGTCTGTATTTTATTGTGGAGCATTTGACTGTGTGCCACTGAAAAATAAATGTGTTTTAATGGCAATAAAATAATTTCCCTGTCGTCCATTGCTCCGAAGAAACAAGAGCTAAGTATGGGGAGCAAGAGGTGAAATAAAATAACCCAAAAATGTGTTTTTAGGGGAAAAACCCTTACCCAATATTTAGTTTAAAAAAAGGAGCAATATCTTTTAAGCACACAGTGGCTACAGATAAAAGATCCACAATGCTATGAGCCTGTTTTAGATAAACATCTTTTGGACCTTTCCAACCAGTAGAAAATAATTACTTAGGCCTGTAGGAAGGAAGATGATACCTATATAAGGTTTGTGAAACTGTCCAGGACAAGTCTGAGTGCTGTCCGAGAAGTGCAATTAATATTGGGACTGAAGATTCAGTTAAACCTACAACGTCTTTAGAGGAAAAAACTGTTGCTAATTTAAAGGCTGGAAATTAGTAAAACATCTTAGTATAAGAGTATTCTGTACCAAAAAAAGACATTTCTTCTTTGTTAATCAGGGGTTTCAATAAATGTGGAGGGAAGAATCACTAGACTGTGCAGATGCCCTCAGCTCTGCAAAGCTCAATAACCTTTTTCATCCTGCTCCTTCTAACCAAAATCACACACTTTTTTTGTGTTGCTTCACCACTAGGTGCTCAATGTGAAAAACTGACAGATAAACAAACATCAGAACACCAACCGTCAGAGCTGTTCAACAGTTCAACGCTTAGAGGTGAGGAGATATGAATATAGAGACAAAAATGAAATGAATAAGATAAAAAAATAATAATAATAATCCAGAAAATATATGACAGTATTTATCCAAATCTGATTTAAAAACAGAGCAGGACAGATTCTTTGTACAATACTGGTGTCATTATCAAACCTAGAGCAAAAACATTTATAAATCACCTATTAAGTCGACTGTGCTACAGAAATCACAGCTGTACATTAACAACATGCAGAGGACAGTACCCTGTAAATATCAGCTATATATTATTGCTAAATGGGATTTTAGAGTAAAAATAGGAAGTTCTGAAGAGAAAACGGTCAGAGATACGTCTGACCACCCATTGGCTCAATGAATGCAGCACTTTCTGGTGGAAAAACAGGTTTAGGCAAACAATAGTTCTAATAGCTAGTTCTCAGTTACTGTTATTCAGAAAGCAGCCTCAGTTTCCCATCTTCATCATAAACCCTTGTTGTAGGTCAACACTCTGCAATCCGTTGCCATGGCAATCTCTGGCTCAAGGCGAGACACCTCAATCTGCCGGAAGAACAGAACAAAACAAATACATGATACTGAATCATCGAGCCGTATATCTCAGTGTTTATCCTTGAAAGTTGTTTTTAGTTAAAAACCCTGCAGGGGCTATGGGTGCTAACTGGGGTATATTTAATGTGAATCTCATCCCAGCTGCTCTGTGAGCCATCTGGTCTTCAGAGCAGCAGAACACATTGTACCTGAGACATCTGAGGGAAGAGGCTGATGGCCACGGGCAGAGAGAGGCCGAAAGTAACCAGGCACACGACGCTGTGGATTGGCAGCAGAAATCTGCGGTTCTTCTGCAGGAATCGCAGTCTGTATGAGTCAGGACACGGATAAAAGAGAAAGTCATGGATTGATCCAGGATGACTACTGCAACGCCTGGAGTTATTTTAGGCTGTGCAGATCTGGGGGAGCTATTTCACACAATGAGAGGGTGGGAAACTCAGCTAGGAGTCTAATTAAACAGACTGCAGATTTAATCTTTTAGGTAAACAAAAAATAGTTTTTTTTTTGTTTTCTTCTGGTGTTTCCATCCTTTTTTTGCATTATCTCTCCTTAAAATAACCTCAGGGCACAACATATGTTGAGCATATTCCGCACATGAATGCTACAGTAGACTGGCTAGCATCTTTAGCCCCAAGCTACCTCATGCCCGGCCACATTTGTGGACCCCGTTGTTAGCCTAACTTTTCCTTTGTTTTAGCTGGATTCAAGTGAACTAGACCTCCTGGGGCCAGCTATGCTAACCCATTCTTTTTGACTTTTGTTATGATTTCATGCATTTCTGAGTCATTATTCGTTTTTCACTGTAAAACTGAATGAAACGTTAGTGTTTTGACTGCATTAATGTCTCTGCTTCAGGGTCTATTCGCATTTACCTGCTGATATTTTTAAAAGGACACTTTAAATGCAATAAACTTTAAAGCTTGAAAATTCCCCACAGACTCTTGAATGGATTCTTAAAACCCCTTTTGTTTGTTTTGTTCACTTGTGCTTTTTTTCAGTAGTGTTTAGCACTTCTAGTGAACTTTAGCTAATAAAGTTACCGTTGTATTTTATTCCATGCTCATTTGTGGTTATTTTACACAGTGAACAATTTATCACTCTGGTCAGATTCACTCTTTTTGGTTGACAATTGACATTTTTTGTGGTTGGTAATTAATAACTCTGCTGATAGCCATAGTCCAAATGATTAAAGTAATAAAATTACTAAAGGTAACTAGATCTTAACAGCACAATCTAGGAGCCCCACTTTGAGTAAAAGGCTAAGAACCCTGGTGAATGAGCAGATTACTGCTATAATCATTTAACTAAAAAGCATTTATTGATTTTTCCCTTGATTCTGAAAGACCTATTAATGAGCTAAGACTTCTAGTTCTAGTCACTTAATATATTCATAATCTTCTGGTAAAGTATCACAACACTAGAGTCTTCTGTATTGTTTGGGTTTTGTGTTTGGCCTTTTGAATCATGTTCAGTCCCACGATTGATGTTTGGAAGCTTAAATGGCAATTCTATCCCTCTGTTCAGTGATGGCTCATTAACAAAAACTCCTAGAGAGGTGTATCGAATTGTTTTCAAAATAACTGAGTGAAAGTCCTCTGACTTAAGCCGCTTTTGTGGTTGCCATGAGACAAATGACTGTATAGGCATCTAAGTTGTCGTGAATCCTACCCAGAGACCCAATAAGAACATCGAGGGAAATGTAAAAATGACAAACACAAACCGAGACAATGCATCAAGGGAATACATTTTTTAGTTGAAAAAATAAAAAGTAACAGGCTAAGATTTTTTCATAAATGAAAATTAATTACAGTAAAATGCTTTTTCCCCGGTAATTGCATCCAAATTTAATGTGATTTTTTAATAGGATCCTTCGATCCATCCATTTATAATGTCATGTGTATTTAGATTGTAGCTATTACTGGTATTTCTGTCAATGGGATTGTTTACTCATGCATCCATCAACTCTGCAATGACATCTGAATGCCTCCGCGGCTTTAGTTCCCACTTCAGTAAACAACAATGCTCATGTTGTTTCTATCTTGGAATCAAACATTTTTTTAAGTTTATTGATGCTGGATGTTGGATTTTTCTTTATTTATTTTTGCACCTTTGCTGGCAGGTGTTGACTAGCTGAGCCCAATTCATTTCTGTTTACCCATGTATCAAACCACCATTCATGCACACAACATACTTTATTTACTATCAAACTGAGCAAAAACAAAGCATAAAACACACAAAAACCAAACAATGCAACAGGATTCAGTAATCTTTGAAAAAAAAAAACTCTTTATGCAACCAGTCATACTGCTGAATACGTTTAGAAAAGGTCATATAACATGACTTTTGTAACTTTAAAGCAAAAAACACACTTGTGTGTTTCTGTGCAAACCTTTCAATGTAGGACATGATGATTGGAGGCAAGACAAAGATTGGCATTGGAAGGACGACACGGGTGAAGGCAGTCTCCATTATTGCCTACAGATAAACATTTGAAGATGATCCAAAGAACTGGTTAAAAATATTGCAGTAAATTGTTTTAATTCTCTCTTTTAATTATATAAGATGCTCAGAGAGTCAGATGCAGTAGAAAAGTTGGGACTCGCCAATTAGCAAGCATTACATTCAAAATTCACATACATTAAAAAGATACTTACATGTCTAGCAGCAATTTTGGAGGATCCCACCACAGTGCCATTGTGGTCCACTACATCAATACCTTCTGACAACTCATTGTGTCTCATCAGAGCTACATTACAGATATTTGCACTTGCTAAAGAGGAGCAAAGAAAACTTTATTATTAATTTGTCTGAATAATTAACAAGCAATAAGGAATGCAGTCAGATTCAAATAAAAAATCTATAAAAAACATCATTTAGAATACCGTAAGCTAAACATCTACCACCACAATTATTTGGATATCAAAGAGAAAGCATCTTCTCTGGGAATTTGCAGCTCTAACCACCAGAGGGCCATCAGAAATGAGAAAAAAAAACAAACAGCCCCTTTATGACAGTGGATCCTTTGAAAACCCACCTACAGCTGGGAAGGGGACAAATCTCTGAATAATCATTCTGGTGGAAGGGCTCAGCTTGTTGGCCTTCTGAATAAGCATGTTCAGTCCCACCTATAAAGAAAACAAATCCAAATAAAAAACAAATAATTGCTAAAATCTTTTCAGCCTACTGAGTCTAATTAATCTTTATTTAAAAACTGCAGCTAGTAGTCATCAAAGAATGAAAGAACATTAAAAATGTTGACATTAATTTGAAAGGGAAGAAAAATCTGACTTACCGCAATAGAGACAGCACTGGTTACAGCACCGACATAGCCTTGAAGAAACTTAGATGTTGGAGTAGGCTGCAAATAAAGCGAAACAAACAAGTGTCCAGTAGGTTTATTCTTGTATTTTATCTGTACTTATTTAAAGTACAATTTTAGCATTATTCAAGTTGGTCTTATTTTTATTTGTTGCACTCCTCTCATCTCTTTTAAAAATGTCCTCTAGTGTTTCCTCTGAGTGAGCCGTCACTATAGAGGGCAGTGGTTGGCTGCAGCTGCCTGCTGGGTGCTGATTTCTGGGTGAGATGGAGGTCTCTGCCTCCCCTGGGCCCTGGATCAGCCCCCTGCTGGCTGTGGTTGATCCGCTGCGCCGGTGCAAACAGCTCCTTTAGATGTCGTTCTTCACTAAGTTCATCTGCATTCTTTTTTTTTTATTAGCTTTTGTTCTGGCTGCAAATATCGTGATGTTAGTGTGTTTGTGTGCTCAGTGCTTATGTGTATGATTGTGTATGCTGTTGTGGGTATGGGTGTAATTATGTGTATTCTATATTGAATTGCAATGAGGTAATTTTTTTTATTATAGAAAGCTCTTTGCACTACAATAACTGTATGAAAAACGCTTCATAATTAAAGTTTGATTGATTATCTCATTTTTTAGAAAATAACAGGAATCTGAAAGAAAAATAACCTCTTCAGTCACACACTCCCGTAACAGAGGAGAAATGTTACTCTTTTTTCCAAGGCTCATTACTCCAGGTTTTCTTCTGTAAACATAAGTCATATATGGTTGCCACAGAAACGTCAGAATCTTGTTTAAAAGCTGATACAAACATTTCTACAAACACAGTTAAAACCACAATAAATGAAATCAGAAAATAGAACACTAATAAAGGTTGAAAAGTTACTTAATCTTGGTTTCATAAACAAAGCAAAAACTTTCCGATTTTTTTTTATGCAAATCGTAAAATGTTTTCCTCTATCTGAGCCAGTTACAGCTAGTTGATTGGACAAAGGTAAAATCCCATCAGTTTAAGCCTTCTTCTCTTTCCAGTTGACAATTAGCAGGACTCCCATTAACATGTTGGATATGACTTGATTCTACAGTAGCTAACGATATTGTGAAATTTGGCCAAACTGCATAAAGTGTAGAATCCCCTATGCTTTATCCATCACATCTGTTTATGTGCAGTTTACCCATTTAAGATATTTAGCCTTAAAAAAAAAAACTAAAGTTATTTTTACCTTAGAGGCATTCCGGTTTGCATAGTTCACACAGGCATTATGACTCTGGTTCAACCACTAAAAGAAAAAAACAAAGTATAAAACATCTATTATCCAAAATGCAGGAAAGAGAAAAGAAGTAGGTGAATTGCTTATACAGGAAAAAGTTGATCTGATGATCAAAATGGATGCAAAACATGCAGTGATATGATGGTGCAAAAAAGTATGTAAACCTTTCAGTATTTTTTTATAAATATGAATAAATATCTAATTCATTAATATTTATTTGAACAAGCAGATTAGATTTTTCAATGTGATTCTAGTCATCCCATTTCCCCGTTGCAAAGTGTTATTTTCAACATGTTACTTTAGAGGGACAGTGTGCAACTAGTTCGGCTTAAACAAGCACTGCTTTAATTAACACATATTTAGCCAAAATCTAATAACAGGCACATTAATAGTGACCTTACTACCTTAGAATGAGCTTCTTTTTACATCGCTGGCGGTGGAGCAGAGACTCAGAGGCTCAATTTGATGCAATTACAGCTTTTGTAAAATACAATGTGGCCTTACCATCAATGGAGATCCGGAGATGTTTGTCTATTCTGTTAGGAAAACAGCTGAAGCTTCCTATCTCCTTAGTCTCAGGACTTTAGTAAACTCAAGTAAGTTTTTCTTTCATGACAGCTTTCCTATCATCAAATGACCAATAAATCTCTACACCACATAAGCATCCCCAAATTTTTATAACGCCACTTTCATGTTTTACAGTACAGACGGTTTGTCTTCAAGATGTTTAGTGGTACTTTTCTGCACCAGTTCTGGTCTCATTTGACCAGATCTCCCTTTTTTTCCACATGTTTAATGTGTCTCCTAAATGGCTTGTAGAAAACAGCTAAGGTTATTAGCTGAATTTCATTCAACAGTGGCTTACCTTTCACTACTTTGCTCTCTGACACAAAGGACTGTAAAGATTTCAGATACTTTAAGGCACCACACAACAATATGGGCATTTTTCAGTACCTGCCAAATAATGGTAGACATCACAGTCTGATTTGGGAGGAGAAGGCCAATGACCTAAATGAAACCAGGAAATAAGAGCTTATTTTTTTTTTGACAAAATAAGTTCAAAGTTTCATTTCAACTGTTCCCAAACATGATTACATTCATGATCACTTCAGTTGGTCTCAAATGTGAGATCAAAATGCATGGTTTCTACAAAGGACTTACAATTGGTGTTCCAAATGGTACATAACCTACACAATGAAAAGGTGATTTTTAGCATTTAAGCGATGGAATAATAATGGTTTGGTTTGAGGAAATTTTGAACAAAGATCTTCAATTCAGGACATACCTGACATTCGAAATGGCATGAAGATCTTCTCTCCTGTGTCAGGGTGAATGATGGCCTGCAGCACAAAGCATGAGAAATTTCTCATGCTGCTGCTAGCTCAGGGATTTTGAATGTATGAAAATATGATTAAGATGAACAAACCTACAGACTTACCTGTTTAATCTTCTGGGCTTCCCACAGCTTAACAGGAAATCCAGGTTATTAAAGAAAAAACATTATTCATTGTTCTGTTTTCAATGTTGCTCAACTTTTAATTGGAAACCAGAGAATCTAATGTATTAATGAGCTTGAATCTAAATCTGAATGTCATATCTTTTAATGAAGTCCTTTATAATAATTTATTATTCTACAAAATGCTAAAAAAAAAAAAAAACCTCTGTCTTTCACAGAGGGATGAGCTTCATCTGTACTTTTGAAACAGATTTTCCCAAATCTTTTTAGACTTGTTACATTGCATTTCCTGTTGTATATTGCTGTAAAGCCTTTTGAATATAGTTTGAATCAGTTCTGGTAAAGACTCACCTGATCTGCAGACACTCCAGGAGGAAGTGTGCCATGTTTATAGTCGTCAAGGAGCTTGATGCACTCTCTTAACTTTTTCTAAAAGCAATAAAAAAGGACAAATAAACAAAAAGTCATAAGTACATGTTATTAGTGTGATATTTCTGAAAAGCTCTCAGACTGAGTTTATGCATTTCTATGAATTATTCTGCTTTCTTATTACCATATTATGAGCGAAAACATGTTTTAATGCAATTATAAAATATATATTATTTTAAATTCCAATAATAGATCATTTGAATGAGCAAACTTTAGCCCTTTGTGATTTTAGTCACAAAGGGCGTGACAAATATGCAACTATGCAACTAAAGGAGGTGTTTAACAGGAAGCTTTACCTCTGAAACAAACAGAGTGCTGGGGTCAATGATGTCAACAAAGTGTCTCAGACGTCCGAGGAATGAAGTCTAAGAAAACAGAAAGTAACAGATCAGTTTCAGCCACTTTTAAAGGGAAACACCTCATTGAATGAAACAGAAAACAATGGCACAAAACCAAAGGTGTAAGAGAATGCCTGAAAGGTCAACAACAGTTTCCGTGCAAACACACTATTAGAATCAGTTTTTTTTTTTTGGAAAAATAATGAAGCGAAAAATAATAAAGAGATAAAAATACACATTTTAGTAAAAATCTTAATCTGTTTATGTATATTTAGTTTCATTTCAGAACAGCAATTTACAGACGCACATTACATTCATTGGATAAAAACAAATTAGACACTTTATCTCATAATTACGAGATCAGGATCTCGTAATTATGTTATGTGATTATTGCTTCGTCAACAATCGCTAGTCTCCTTGCTAGCTACGCTACCTATATGCTACGTTAACAACAATAGCAACTCAATCATGCACCTCAGCCATGTCAGCATTTCTGTTGCCGTGGAAACAACGTCACATGGCAAAACTATCAAAGCCACAGCCGTAATTACGGGTAAAGATCTTGTACTTACAAGATAAAGTGTCTAATTTTTTTTTTTATCCTGTGAATGCAATGTGCTTCCACAGAAATCTCCTGTTAGTAACAAAAAAAAAACAATATTATCTGCTTGATGGAAATTTTAAAAAGACAGAAAGGAATGAAGACACTTTATAATGAAGATACCGCTACCGTCAGTGGTTAAATACTTCAACTTATCTCAATAATGATCAAGATTAATCTTTAGGGAAAGAAACACAAAACCCAACAACACCCGTCGGTGTAAGGCTCTAAGCTGCTGGTCAAGCTTTCTGTTTTCCTCCGTCTACATCAGCATGCCAATTGCTGAGTATGTGTGCCAGCTCTTTGAAAAGACCCACTAACCAATTGTGCCAAGAGTCTCTTTGGCAACCTCACAAGAGAAACTGACAACCGGTTTCACTCAGATTCCATCTCAGAAATTAGTTTTCAAGAGGAGGTGACATAAACGAAATAGGATGTTTATATATATTTGTATTAATTATCTCCTGAGAAAAAGAATTTAATTGAAATGACTGGGAGATTCTGCCAGACCTCACAAAGACTGCAGACAGGCCGTCATCCCCTGCTCTGGGTTTTCTATCTCTGCCTTTCTGTCACTACACATCTCCTATTCTGACAGGCCATATGTGCTGCAGTGCTGTTTTGTAAGAGAGGTGGAGACGGTGCGGATCCATGTGAGGAGCCGGCTTTAATTATGCATGAGCTCCAGCTCCCCTGAGAGAACACAACTAGGTTAGCAAAGATGGAATCCGGCATGAAGCGCAGACAAAAAACAAGCAAGACTTGTGCTGAATCAAGGGCTGGCCTAATTTCCTCTGCTTTGATGAAACACATAAGATGTATCACAGCAGCTCTGTCATGGTGTTTCAAACTGTTTTATCTTCATCTCCTTCTGGTTCGGAACAATAAAATGCATTTAAGTGCAAAAAAGAGACAAAAAGTTAAGAAAAACGATATCATGATCCTTATGATCAATCTGTGATCGATGAATTATGATGTAAGTCTAAGTGTCACTAAGAAAGCAGAGACTAAATCATCCAAACATCCAGGATAGAACAGGAATTGATTGGCATGATGATTAATATCCAATACATGCTCTTTTTCTTTCTACTAGATTTATGTCTAAAGGAACTGTGTATCACTTTAAGCTTTTTTTTTAAATATTTTTTATTACCTATTCTGAGAGTTTTCCTTTTAGCTAAGCTTAGTGTGTGAAACCTGATAGGTCTTGTAACCCTCAGTGGTCATTGTGCATCGAGTACCAAACCCAAATTTCCCTTCATTTTAGTTAAGTAAGAGATGATTTGTGGTCATTTGGTATTTCTCAACCTGTTCAGATAGTTTGATGTAAAGCTGTCAGTCGTCTTCACTGTTCTGGTGATATTTTCTCAATCTATGTTTTGCTTTAGCACCTACTGCTTCTTAAAAATTAAATTACTACAAGTTGAGGTTTGGAGTAATTTAATTTATAAATTTCCTGCTGTCTATTAGAGGCTTTCAGAGGGAGCAACCAAAGGACCTGCAATTATATGGCCTATCTAACATTGACTGCAAGCATTACAATTGCCATATTGTACATATTACATTAAAAAGAAAACATGTTGCAGAAATAACCTTTGAGGAACACCCAACTTAACAACTAAAACTCTGATAATGCTGTGATAATTCTCCTCTTGATCCATCTAAATGATCATAAATATCTTTTGTTAAAGTGTATTTTTGACTCAAATGATCAATACGATCATGTATTTTCAGTCAACTTTTAGAATTTCCTGAATATTTGGTAGGAGTTTTGCAAAAAGCAGCACATACTTTGGCTTTAAATGTTTTTAAATAATGAAGAATAATTGCAAAAGAATTATTCCATGCAAAATATAAGAGCATACAAGACCTTAGAGTCTTTTGAGTCTTATTTGGATGCCAGTCTGCATCAATAAATCTTTTCAAAAAGAAACTGTAATGTTTTGGATTAGACCATTACACACAAAATCTTGTGAAAATATAAAGAAGCACAGACCTCTGCCAAGCAGCTCATTTCCCTGACATATTGTGACCTCCACCTTAACACCGCACTCGGATCTTTACCAAAATGTAATCGTTTGTCAATGGTTATAATACACAGCTTCTGTGAAGCAAAATGCGCCTGACACATTTGAAGTTATTTTGAAAACAAACAAACTAACTAACGCCAATGAAAACATAACCTCCCCGGAGGAGGTAAAAATACCAGCTAGTGTGATGACAGTATTACACACCTACATTTCTTTGCAATCAAATAATATCTAAATTGAGCAGCATTAGGTGTAAAACTTGGGTGTAAAAAGTTAGTGTAAAAAGCATGAAACCTCAAATGTAATAGACAACCAGCAAGACTTAGCAACGGCATTAAATATTGTTAGAACCATTTCGTTTTCCATCTCCAAACAACAAACAGTGCAAGATGAGGAATGAGAAACATGTTACCCCTAAAGCTGTAGACCTATAATTAACCATTAAAAACAGGCTACATTTTCAGTCCATTGTAAAAAAGAAAAGTGGCTTTAAGATTTTTTGTATTTTATGCTCAGTAGGGTTTAATAAGTAAGACTGTATATATATCACTAAATAACATCTCATAATTAAACAGATCTAAACAAAAATGCAATGGCAGCTGTTTACCTCTATACCAAAACACAGCCTTTGATGCCTGTTTACTCAATTTGCATTATTCATTACCATCTGGTAAATGATTTTCCTCAAGTTCCTGTTTATGAGAATTGCTCTGACGCATCTTTGGTTAATGAGCAAACTGAGTTGGCGTGAAGGTCTCATTATCTATTAAAGATGACCAACATGAAATAATTTATTAATAGAAAATTAGGAGTAGATGAGGTGGATTTATGCAAAAAGACTCTTCGTTTTTTTTTTTGTTTTTTTTTAGAAAAATCTCTCCGCGGATAAAGAAATTTCAGTGTTTATTGGACTGGATTAAATGTCAAAGGGTTGCAGTAATCAGGAGAAAAACACCAGTTTGTTTGCTCGTTGTTAAATTAAAAATATGCATAAACTCACGACATTTGATTTGTCAGGGGGAAAAAACATTTTGAAGTTTATTAGCTAAAGTAATGCATCTAACTCTGATTGGTTCGGATTTAAAAGTTTTTTAGGATTTTTCTTTTTTAAGAGATAAAATCACCGATGCATATCGAAGGCAACTTTAAGAGTCTCTGCATCCACATCCAGAGAGGGGCGATGAGGGCGGAGGAACAGGATGTTTTCTCCAGCAGAAAACAAAATGCAATCAAACCGGATGGTTAGCGGGGATTTACGGAGCACCTACCTGATCGTATCGAGGTCTCCCGAGCTGGAAAGCAGAACAAGCTGCAGATTCCGCCATGACGCCAAACTCTTTCTACTTATTCACGAACTGAATCATTAAGACGGATTTCTTCAGTCGAGCGAACTACAGTGAGTGTGAGAGTAACTCGAGCGGAGCAATGCGCCCCGAAGGATGCCGGAAGTTGTAGTTTTTATTCTCCGCTTCAACGCTGGTAAAGTTGATGTGCATGACTACACATCCCAAATAATCGATTAGCTGGAAGTCATTACATAACTGTTCGGATTGATCTTGGGAGAGATAGACTGATGCTCCCATGTAGGTGTCAGGTTGGGCCTTTAACTGTGGATTTAGGAGAAGAGGCGATAATTAGACCTGGAGTCATTTCAGGAGGAACTTTAAGAGGAGTCTGTAGTGATATGAATCCCCACACTTTGACTTACTTTAAAGTTAGCCCAAATGCAGAGTTCAAAAACAAAACGTATTTATCAATAATCTCTAATTTATTCTGATAATAACAATACTATGCTAATACTAAAAACAATGTTGCTTTTGCTTTTAAAAGCAAATAAAACCATTGAATGATTTCACAATTTCTTTTCACATTACAACTACATGCATAAGTGTAAGGGAGGAATGTGAAATAGAAGAGAAGGGATACATGATTTTCAGTGTTTTTACAAAATAAAATCTGTGTAAAGCTTGTGTCCAGTTTGGATTTGTCTGATACCCGTTAATAAGTTAAGTCAGTTAATGAGTTTACATAATCTACTAGTGTAGAGTTGAATCTTAGTATAAATGCAGCTGTTTTTTGATGGTCACTGAAATAAATTGAAGGAAACTAATAAACGACATAAAGCAAGAGCAAGAAATGCACCAAATATGCAATGAATAGAGTTGAGACTCTGGTTATTCAACAACATCACAAGCTTGGAACACCTGGAGTTTAGTCCAACTACAAATCTAAAAAGACCTGTCTATCTTCCTGACCTGAATATTTGGGCTTGGAGAGCTTTAATCAGTTTAACAGCTGGCTGCAAGTTGCTGTCAAGTGAAGGTGGCGGGAGTAGTTTAAAGAACATACAGAACAGTATGTGGAACACAGCAGAGAACAATGGAGCGAGATAGGACTGAAAATTCAGTGGAATTTTAAAATCCAGACCAATAAACAATTGGTAGCTAACAAGGACATTGTAGGAGTGGACAAAGCAAAAAGGATTGCAGTAGTGACAGATGAAGAAACATTAAGTACTTGAGAAATACCCAAGGCACAAAGAGCAGATAGAGAAGCTGAGGAGAGTCTAGGGTTGGGTGTTGCTGCTGCACTGGGTGGTAATTGGAGCACTTGGAGTGGCCATCCCATACTTAGAATGTTTCCATCGGATCAAAGGAACAACATCTGACTTTTAGAGTGATCATTAAAGCTAAATTACTTTTGAAGCTTGGGACAGGAAGACCATTAGCCTACTTATAAATGTGTGTCTGTGTGTGTTGGAGGGGGGGGACAGTAACACTAACACTACATCAACACACATTCTTACCTTTTTGAATCATGGGGGAAAAACTGTCCCACCACGATCAAAATTTCAAGAGCCTTTGAATGTTTAACGTATCATTTATATGCAGTGGATTTAGGTTCATTACTTTTGTTCTTTTCTATTAGAAAGTGTAGTTCAGAGTGTTCATAGAAACCTAAATTTAGAGCTTAGTGTGAGAAAAATGTCTGTGTAACAGTTTGCAGAAATACAAATCAAATTAATGAAAAATCTAAATGGAAGAAGGGCTACAAATGCACTAATATTAATATGGACTATAGGACTATATATGTATATATATATATATATATATATATATATATATAGTCCTTGTGCTGCTGTCTTGTGTTTGAACCTTCACACGCAGACTTTTGCTGCACAATTTTACTCTCTCTATCAAGGCCTTTCCTGTCTGTTAACTATAAATCCTGCTAGTGCCACAATAATGCAACACAAGTCAACCTTCTTTTGATAGGGAGAAGTACAATCCCTGTTACCGTAGAGCATCATCAAATGTGGATATGATGTTGTTTAAACCAAACAAAGGTCTACATGTTATACATCTACAAATCACACTTTTATAACAAACAGGTACAGAAAATAAACCCATATTAATCTGTCTATTCAGAATCATTGCCACTTATTGGAGCTATTAAAAATAAAGCCCTGTAGGACTTTCTCCTAAATTTTGTAAGCAGTGGTGGAAGTGCTACATACGGACTGTGCAGTAGAATATCTTTTTTCCAATGATTTACATAATTCGGGTGTAAAGTCAATATACTGATCGATCAGGTTCTTAATTAAAACTGCAGTCAGGGGCGCCCCCTTCTGGAAAAAAACGACAATGTGAAAAGAGTGCATATAGTCAAAAGTCTGTTCTGTCCATTGCAATCTTTAGGTTTCCGTGCACTCATTATCTGCATTATCGTCATATTGTAATGGGCTTTAAATTATCTATTTAAATTTTCTTTTTCCTGTATTGAATCATTATGCAATATCAATAGAATAAAAATCAAAATAAATATATGTGTACAAATTTCAATTAAAGTAAATTATCTCTTATCTAGGATTAAAATCAGATTTATGCAGTGGGGCTTTGCCTGTCTTCAAAAAAGAACATAACCGCACTTTAAAAATGTGAGAGGATCTGGAATAATTCTTGCCTGGATATTTCACCACTTATCAGAAATTGATAAAATGTTTTTGGTTCCTTATGCAGAAACTGACTTTAATCATAAATTTCTAAAAGGGTGAAGGTCAGGGAAAAAAATCCATGCATGTGCTTGGTTTATTGACCTTTTGGACCAATGCTTTAAAATAAGAAGGAAATTGGGTAAAATATATTTAGAAACAACCTGGTAATAAAAGTTTCAAAATGATCATGAACTGTAATATTCTGGAACAGCTGTGATGCTGTCCATAAGTTTAATAATAACAATGACTTAGAGCTAACTGACCAAGGAAGAAAAAGAAATGCGAAAAGAAAAATACTTAAACACTGATGACAAGAAGTATATTCGGAGCAGCCACTTTGGTGGTAGGATCATGCCAAAGATTTTTTTTTTCTGGTGGTGTCACCAATACATTTTAAGGTGGTCCAATGAAAATTATATTAAATTAAAATTAAAATCAGAAAAGATTAAAACTGGTTTTAGAATAGAGAAAACAGACTGATATTAAACTTCCAGAATGGTCTTGAATTGAATTCAAATTCCAGTTCAAAACTCTTTTATTTATCCGAAAGCGAAATTAAATGTTGTAGTTACTCATATGTTTTTGTTTTATCTTAACCCGTTGTGTAGCTGTAGGCAGGAAGGATCTTCTGTACCAGTCTGTCTTACACCGGGTCTGGAGCAGCCGCTTTTTGAAGACACTCGGTTGTTGAAAAAATCTTCTGACAAGGATGCTTGCTGTTGTCTATAATCATCTTCACTTTATGAATAATTCTCCTTTGTGAAATAATCTCCAGAGGTTCCAGAGGAGTTCCTAGAACAGGGCCGACCTTCTTTATTAGCTTGTTGAGCTCTTTTAAGTCATCAGCTCTGATGCTGTTACCCCAGCAGATGATGGAGGAAGAGATCACACTCTCCAAGTCTTGCTTTCCCTGGTATAGCAGCTGACAAACTGTTGTAGCATTGTCAGTGCAGCAGAGAGTGAAGCATGATTGAAATCACAAGTTATTGCCACAAATGCATTTGACTGTTGTGTCTGTAGGTAGCAACAATGGAACTGATTATATTACATGCAGTGTTGGCCATGGCAGACAATTTAATGTAAATGGTTGTTAACAGAAAACGATTAAACTCCCTAGTTAGATAATATGGCCAAAAACCAACTGCCAACAGTTCAATATCTGGGCTGCAGTGACAAATCTTCACAGTACCATGTCCTGAATGACACCATCTGTTGTTCACAAGCATTGCCAGCCCACCTCCTTTGAGTTTTCCAGTCTTCTTTATATCTCTGTCTGCTCATTTGTTCAAACAGCCTTGCAGAGAGACGAGGAGCTCTGAGATAGGATCCTGCATCCATGTTGCAGCAAAACACATAATGCCAGTATTCTGGCTGGCTCCTTGCTAGGGCTTGGAGTTCCTTCAGCTTGTTTCCTAAAGGTCTCACACTGCCTGTAATAATTGATAAAAGAGGTGGTTCAAATTTCTTTTTTCTCTCCTTTCTCCTGCTCTGCATCCCTGGTGTCTCCTTTTCAACTCAGCTGGTACTTGCAGAAAAACCTCAGGTATTATTTCAGGCTAAGGAGTTGTTAATTAGCTGCTCCTAGGTGTAAAAAATCAACTTGCTATAGTTGCTGTGGTTACACAAGTTTCCAAAAAAGGTCAGGAATATCAGTAAAATCCCTCCAGTTTCACAGCACTCAACAACAAATAAACACATCTGAAAGATGAAACTGATCTACAAATGGATGAACTAAAATTCTCTTAAAAAAGAATATCAGAGTCAAGCTAGCAGAGCTACTCCGACATTCAGCCACCCTTCAGCAGCCTATTTCTAGAATGAAATTTTTGCAAAGTTCTTACCTGCTGCAAATTTGTGGGCTATGGTTAGAGGTAAACCCCATGCCAGGAAACCAAACAGTGTAATCAGAACTACCAATTCTGCCTCGTAAACTGATCATTAATACAGCCAGAAATATGTAAATGTGGTTCCTCTGCCACATGCTGAAGGACATAATACATAGGGAGGTGATGTATATATTTGAATTTATGTAGATATTTGCAGTTGAAAGAAAATCAGGAACAAATTACAAACGTGCTCCCTAACTTTTGTTTTAAAAATCCCTAAACTGTAACATATAATTTATACTGTATAGCATAATAACCACTACAAATGCACTCCAAAAAGGGTTTAAATGCATCACTAAAATCATCAAATCATTTTCACCATTCTACAACATGATTAACCATAGCATAATGGTCTTACCATTGAGAAAGAAGTTCACAAAAATACCAATTTCTGCTCATGTGCACTTTATTTTCTTACAGTTTTGCGGTCAAATAAAGCATTGCAAGCTACAGTGGTGCTGAAAGTGGTTAGAATATATTAAAATGAAAAAAAGGATGGGAACTTACAACACTTTTATTGATAGTCATATAGTTCTCTAAAGCAAAATATTACTGTATCTGTACATGTGCATGATAGTGCAAGAAATCAAATGATGACATTGCTTCAGTTTAAATTTGAAAAACAAGTTTTTGTGAAACTAACACATAAAATTCAAAAACTAAGGCTTTGTCTTCTTTAGTCTTTAGAAGTACTAAATCTTTTTTGACATGCGGGTTTGCAAAGCAGCTTCTTGGTTTTTTATTTGTTTTAAAACTATCTTGACAAGATTTACTTAACTAAAGTTAACCCTTTAGTTAACTCTTAGCATTAAAGTATTTAAAATATTATAAATATCTGCTATGTTTTCTGGCCAAAAAAAATCACGTTTTTGTACTTCAAAGACAATTTGGTTGTATTTGTATATTTTACAAGAGCTTGTTAGAAGGCTTTTAAAATAGATTTCTTTAGTTTGCATAAATTTTAAGCGCATGCAAAAGCTGCATTTTATAGTTAAACTAATGTAAGTTATTTTAATGCAAAGAGCTGTTAATATTAATTTGTGACTGCTCTTATGAAAGCTTTAGCTAACAACAGGTTTTTAAGTTCTGTTTGTGCCAAATTGGGACTGTATTAAGCATGCAAGAAAGGTAATATTACATCTCCATTACCAAGGCAGTAGTAGTAGCAGTAGTAAGACCTGGATGATTGTGAGACCAAACCCATGAAACATTTATCGAACTTCAGCTCCAGAATAATACTTCTTGTATGAATTACCAGTTGTAAATATTCGTTGTATACTTTGTTGATTTTATACTTGTATACGGACTCCGCCATTACTTGTGCCTGGAGCGTACTTGGAGTAATGTGGGTGTCTGCTCCATGATCCGCAGTAACAGGTTATCAATATAGTCCTCCAGGTCTCTAACCTGTGCCTTGACTTTCTTCAACTCAGCCTCACATTTCTGCAGCTGCGCTCCCTGCTTCTCAGAGGCTGCCTGCTGCTTCTCCATGTCCATCTCCTGCTGCAGCAGCAAAGAGATGAGTTCCATGTTGGTCAAGTGCTGATACTGGGCCACTCTATCTGCAGTTACCTCCTGTATGTAAAGAAAGATAATTTCATTACACTCTTTCTAAACAAAATCCAAACTTAAAACTTTTTTTTTTTTGTAAAGAACTTTTTTAAATGTAAATAATTTTTTTCTCTGTCCTTCAACTTCTCTCTTGTTACACAACAACAACAACAAAATCAGCGGAGTCAACGATAAAGCTGTCAACTATTTATTTAATCTGAGCATTACTTTGTATGATCTCAGAATCCCAATGTCTCACCTCAAGTTGTCTTGAAAAGTCATAAAAATGAACTTTTTATATACTCTGAACTAGGGATGCTTGATGTCTCTGCATTAACAATATTAGCCACGATTTGCCAATATTGATTACTGTGTTTTAAAATCCAAATGGCATAAGCTAATAGTGAGTGTATGATTGCTTGCTAGCTAACCAGATGCTAACATGTCTCTTAACTATATTTTTAAATTTATACCAAACCTTATTTCAATAAGGGATTACACACTAATATGGCATTAACATTTATGTGTTTTCTGATCCACTCTTTACATTTAATTGCTGAAGAAATATCCTTTAAAACACATCTCCTCATACCTGCTAGCCATTAACACCTTTGTGTAAACAAATCATAGCTAAACAACACTAAATTCCCAGCAATAAGGGTTTCTAACCCATTAAATATCTCCTTAGGAATAATAACACATATTAAGAATTTTTTGTTTAAACGATTTCTGATTTGGCAAAATCAGTCTCTTAAGTATAATTTAACAAAAACGATGTTTTATCTTCTGCTTTAATTTTGCATTTTGCACTGGTCTGAACAGATTACAAGTTCTTTACTCAAACATAAAATCCATGCTAAACTAGGATATCATTACATTATTTTATTTTAATGTTTATAAGCCATCATCATATTTTCCTTTTGTGTACATAGTAGTTATTTAGTTAACACTGTCTAGATTAGTTAACAGCTTTTAACTGAAATATGTTTAACCTGGAGTTGAATTATCTTTGCTAATAAATTCTTATAATTTAAACTGAAATAGTTTATTTAAATTTATTCCGTATGTGTGCAGAATTAACGTTTTCACAGTGATTTGAGCTTTAAAAATACTCTCATCTATTGTCCTAACAATGTTTTGTTTGAGTGTATTCATAAACTAACACAACATATTTAATCAAATACTAAATAACATGAATGCACATAACAGAACAAGAGAGGCTATGTCCTTTTAATCTAATAAAAACCCAAATTATTATGGACCGTGTTCGAATGATTTTTATCATACATCTGTTCCAAGAGTGTAAAAAGAACTGGGTAAAAGATAAAAACAACCCTCCTTTTGCCTTTTAACAGTGCTCAAACTGAATTAATATTCGAACTTGTGGTTTCTGGGGAATTCAAGGCAATGTTAAAAAACAGCAACAGGAGAAATGTAGTCATTGCACTTGTATTGCAAGCTTTCTCTTACTTCTAACTTATTTTATTTGTCCTCTTTTATGCCTTATTTTTGTTCTTGAGTGCACTTGTATTTATTTTAACCATTGAGCTACCCTTTTGCCAGTTCCTTTTTATGGAGAAAGATATTTCATTCCCACTGGGTGTTTTTGTGAAGTACGAGTTAGACAAAAAATTGTTAAGAAGCTTTAAATTAACAGATGTAATCTACTAAGTGAATTATGAGATGATAAATGGCAATAAGCATCTGTATTGGTAGCAGTAGGGTTTTTTGCCTTGGTTTTTCTGCATTAAAACAAAACTCATTAGGACTTATTGGTAGTCAAAAATCTAAGCAAAACAAAGCTCTCAATGGAAGTTCCTCTGGGGTTTTTAGGAGAACCTTTTTTGCGTCTACATCCCAGAAGCTCAGACATCAGTCAGTGTCTCCAACATTGCAATGAGCAGATGTGTGTTTCAAGTAAACTCAATAGTTTGGTTGAAAATGGGAAAGATTTTAAGATTCTCTTAAAATCTGATCCCTTTTTTTCAGTACCTGACTCTTCTCAGGCTCAGATGTGACCTGGTGGGTGGAGCGTCCCGGGTTTATGGTAGATTTAAGCTTCTCAAGAACTGAGCGACCCTCCTTCTTGTCAGGTTGGCTGGATGTTAACGGTTTCACTGGATGAGATCTGAAAAGTAGAGAGGTTGGGACCAGCGTTCCAACAACAATACACCGCAGGTCTGCAATAATGTCTGACAGATATTTGCAGCATATATGGAATACAAAGATGAGGCACAACGGTGTATGTTTTCATCACTATGCACCTGGTCAAATGCAAAACCAATCATTAGTTTTTTTTATTAGGAAACTAAATCTTGGAGTTTTCAAAATAGAAATGTACAGAAAAGTTAACTGTTGACCAGAACATGACAATGTCTTCCTTGTTTGGCCTCTACGGGTGGACAGCTGGTTAGAACACAAAAATCAGATAATCCTTTAAATAGTGAGAACACATAAGAGCCCTCAGGCAACACTGACAACTACACTCTTCAGTGTGGATGATTCTACTGGAAAAAAGAGTTCATGTTAGTATTTTAACTCAGAGATGTTCTTGAAAATTACATCACATGACTCTTTTTAAAACACTTTAAAAGGAAGCTTTGTTTTTAGAAAGTGCCAAGACATTTTATCAGTTTAGACTGATAAAGATTTAGTAAAAGTGAAACTTTCAGTAGACAACAGAAAACTTTGAATACAGCGCATTAAAGTCACTTTCTATTATATGTATAAGTGTGTCTCTCAAGATGCTAGTTTTATAATATTGAAAACCTTTTAAAAATGTCAATAGTTAATTTAGGGACATATATTTACAACTGTTGTTTCAATAATTAACTAATTTAAGGTGCAGTGACACAGGTTCTCTTTTTGTTCCCAGTAGTTAGCGTACATAACAGCAAAACTGGGAAACTCAATGCAACACAATGCAAGGAAGCAACACAATCTGATAAGCCAAGAGGAAACCAAAGCATGAGATGAATTGAATACACTCAAATCAAAACCAAAAGCAAGGCAGCTGCTACCATCCAATCATATTGGATGCCAGGGCAAAACTTAAATACATCAATGCGACCAAAATCAAAGAAACCATCACAGTGAAAAAATATTAACAATAAAAGCAAAAAAACAACAACAAATAAACAAACCCCAACTCCAATTTTACGGGTTTGTTGTCCATTTCTTTAAAAAAGTGTAATATTCTAGTGTGGGGAATCTCACCTGCTCTCCTGATGGGGCAGGCTGCCAGCAGGCTGTGTCTCCTCAGGTAAAAGTGAGTGCCGTGCATCTGTCAGGGGCTGGTCAGTGGTGAAGGTGGTAGACACTGGGGGGGTGCTGGTGGCCATAGCCAGCGAAGTGCTGACTTTAGCACTGGGCCCTGTGCTTGTGGATTGTATGAAGGGGCAACAGACGAGGGTGTCAGTTGACAGTGGGAGCGCAGAAGAGATGGAGGGAGAGCAGGGTTCATGTTCTTGCAAAGATTCCAGAATCTTTGTTTTGGAAGGGGTTCTGCAATTTGGCGCAACTTTTGCATGGAGATCCTCAAAGCTGATTGTAAGGGCTGTTTCTGCCACATGTGATACTGTGTTGTCCACCGAAGATAATTGTGATATGGTGTTAGACAAAAAGTGTCTCTTTTGGTCAGTCATAGAAGTTAGTTTAGGATTATCAGGCTGTTCTAGAGCTTGAAAGGAAGACAGCACGGATTTAGTTGGCTGATAAGACAAAGGTCCTTCACTGACCTCTGAAATGTTCTGGACAAGGGATAGAAACTCCACAAAATCTCTGTCTCCATATTTGCGCTGGCTGTTAGGGCTGTCATTGCTGTTCTGTCTGGAAGCTCCTTTTGGTCTGATTCGTGCACTAACAACACCTGAAAATGACTCGGTCTGCTTAGGTTTGTCTACGCTGTCTCCTGGGTTCCCATTATCATCACAGTCCTTCCCCGTTTTTTCAAAGTAATTATTAGCTTTTATTTGTTCACCTCTAAGCCCAGTTCCAACATCCAGAGAGTTACTGCTTTGAACCAAAGTAACAATCTCTTGGCTCTTTGACCAGCAGGTGCCACACGGTGTTAGATTGGCTACTTCACAAAGACAGTTTTGGCAGCTGTCTTGGCAAACGGGAGATACTTTGCAAAGTTTTTTAGAAGATATTTCAAAGGAAGAGTTTAGAGTAGGTATGTAGGTGTCCTTCAGTGTGAACATGTCTCTTAACTGTAAATCTTGTGGTGTACATTTCTCCCTTAGATTGCTTTTGAAATTATCAGCTATGTCTGAATGAGAAGATCCATCTGAGTCAATAAAACCAAAGTCTGAATCGTTCACATTCATGTTAAGATCTCCCAATGTCAGTGAGAAAGATATGTTATTGTTGAGGCATGTTGATTCAGATGGGTTAGATTCTTCTGCTTCCTCTGCTGGAGTATAAGAAATATCTGGTACGTTGGAGGAAAGAATGGACAATATGCTGAAATTATCCCCCTCGAGAAGTCCTTTAGACCCTGAGTTCTTGGATGTGATCTTATGTTCTGGATTTTCGTCAGAGTTCATTAGTGAATGATGACTGTTTAGTCTTTGTTGGCCATAACTTCCCCTGCTTGCACGTCCATACAAGTCTTGCTCAAACAACGTCCCACCCAAACAGTCAGCTTCGTCTTCCAGAGGTTCATACTTAAACCTTTTTGGGTTCTCCTCAGACATGTGACCAAACGAGGTGTTGTTTGTGTAGGGCTGGTTGTGGATACCTAGAGACTCTGATGTTATGCTGCTTGAACTTGGGTTAGGTGAAGGTGTCTCCCTTTTGGATTCACCCTCCCTACCATGTTGCAAAGATGCCACACCGGTCTGAGAAAGCAGATAGGCCTCTTTATGGACTGCTAACTCTTGACCTCTGTGCAACCAGCCATCTGAGAAAATTTCATTAACTGAACTCCTTATAAGCCTCCTTGGAGGTAAAGGCGGAGGCTGTTCATTGCATCGCTGTAGTTCTTGTGCATAGTCACAGCCAATGCTATCCACTAATGAAAAGCTATGTCTACAAGAGAGAGTCGGACTGGTTCTTGGTTGTTCTGGAGGAAGTTTACCTTTAGGGGACTTGAGCCTACTACAGGCAAAGGCATCAAAAGATTCCTCCCATTGTCCTGGATGTTCAGATATAGAGCAAGGGGCAGAGTGAATAGGAGAGTTAGGCAAGACTCCTTTGGGCAGCAATGCAGGTAGTGATGTCTGCTTAGCAACTGGCCGGGGACGCTCCCGTTTAATGGAAACCCTACTTTTGCTGCCAATTTCAGAATCAATATCTGCTTGTACAGTGATGTAATGAGAGGGGAGTGAGCCAGGAGAGGAGCAGGAAGCAAAAGAAGGCAACTTATCTAACTCCTCTGCTACAAGCTCCTCAAAAAAGGGGTTGCGCTGCATACATGGCAGGAAAGGGTTTGAAGGGGAGAGCGGGTTTGAGGAAGGAGAAGAGGAAGGGGTAAAGAGGTTGATATAACTGTGATTGTCAGGTGAGATATGACCAGAGGGAGAGGCAGAAGGAAAGGAGCACGGAGGAGGAACTGGGGAGCAAGGAGAGTGGGAATGGGATACATCTGAGTTGCTTTCTACCTTAGGAGAAACTTCCAGCCTGTGGAGGAAAATAGGGCAAAATATTCCTCTTGGTTAATGACTTGCCAGGATACCATACCGGGAGAGTCATTTTATAAAAACAGAATACTCGGTCATAAAGTAGGATGAACTGTCTCAACTAAACTCAGACTGAAGACTTTTCAACATAAAGCATAACCGTGGAAACATAACTGAGAAAAAGCAAAGCTCATTTGCAAAATAAAAAAGCAAAGAAAGAAATAAGATGTAAAGCAGCAACTTAAACCACACCTGCACTTTCAGGGACTGTGTTGGTAAATGCTGAGTGAGAAACCAGGTATATATGATGCAGCTTGGAGATAAAAACACACACTGACAAACGAATGGCAATGCTGAGGGGCCAAGCAGGGAAAATACGTCTTGTGGTGATGAGCCCACATGGTTCTTTAAAGGCCAAAATGAAGCAACTCTGTGTTTAAATGCATACATGGCAGATCAAACAATTGATTCTGACACCCATTCATTACTAATGAGTAGAAGCCAATGGAAACTGTCAGTAACAGGAGAACTATAAATGATCCTGACTCACCTTGGCTTGTTCTGGGGGTCCCCGGAACCAAACCAACCTCTTAGCCTTCCCTCTGATGAAGACCCAGTATGGCTTAGTTCTGACTTGGAAGGCAGAGAATCACTCCTCCCTGCAGAGAACAGTGTCTTTCTCAGCTTCCTTACTTTTTCAGGTGAACAACCTGCTGAAGACACAACTGGTATGGCTCCATGAACAGGGCTTTCTCCAGTCCGAGCCTCTTCAGCTAATGCTTCTTTTTCTCCGTCCTTTTCCTCTTTCTTCAGCTTATCAAAAGACCATCGTCGTCCCTCTGCAAATGAACTTTTGTCCTCTCCTTTTTTTGTGAGATTCTGCAGAGACCGAGACAGTGGTGAGCATTTCTCCAACAGCACCAGTTTGGACGGAAGTGCTCCAGAGGTTTTTGGGGTTGACGGTTCTGAATCGTAGACATGGCTTCCATTTATACAGAGAGATGATTTGGACTGAGTCATGGTCTGACCCTTAATGAACTCCACTGTAGCATTTGATCGAGGGAGCGCTGTGGTGATCTTACTAGCTTCATCGCTGAAGGCTCGCTTGTGTGTAAGAATCTTGGTGGTGTGCTGGCTGGTGAGCACTGCCAGAAGGAAATAAGAAGTTTATTTTGAAAGCAAATAATCTTTTTAATGTGCACTGGTTAAAGACATTTAAAATCTACCTAATTTGTAAAACATGAAATAATTTGTTTTCTACTTCACAGCAGCTAAAAACAAAGTTTAAATCACCTTTGTAGATTACCTGTTGGTCTATTTTTCTGTTGAGTTGTATAGATTTGACCCATCATCTACTTTAAGCTATTTTCCCGGGTCAATTCCAGGTATCTTGCCAGAACTTACGGTTTAGTCTACATGCACTGCCGAATGTATTGGGTTATCCCTTCAAATCAATGAATTATGGTATTTTAATCACATCTGTCACATCAATCCAGAATGTGGACATGCAGATTGTTCATACAAACATTTGTGAAAGAATAGGCTCCTGTTAGGAGCTCAGTAATTTCCAACATACCACTTATGTTGTCATTGTTTTAAGATGTAAGTTAGGGGGCGCATGTAGTTATTGGATATGAGGGGCCCTGAGATTCAACCTTGGGAAAAGCTGCATGTGGTTTTTGTGTGTTTGTTGTACACTGGCAACAATCGTGTCATGGGGTTAGCAGCAGAGTCCTGATCTCAACCAAATAAACCTCCTTAGGGATGAATGCAATTACTGTCGCCCAGGCCTTTTCATCCCACATCAAGCTCTGTCCATACAAATCCAGTTCTGGTCTAATTCAATACTAATTCCTAATTATTTTATTATACCTAATTCTCAAGTCAAGACATGAATAAAATACATTTTTATTGAATATAATAAATCCAGCTACATACAAAGGTTAATAATTCATCCTTTAGACTGAGTTTTACAAATTAAGAGCATTACTAAAAAGCCTCATCAGGCTACAGTTGTATAGCTTTAACAGAAGTGGAGCCTTTTTGGGTTTAGTTCCTTCGCCTCAAGCATGGAATCAAGACAAGATTGTCCAAAATAACAGATGTTTCCACAAACAACTAGTAAGGATTTTATTTACTCCTTCAAAACTGAGGGACTGTTCAGTTCCCTGTACCAATCAGTGTACCTG